>ML779903.1:1964079-1977109 GCA_009831015.1 Picea engelmannii | reverse complement strand
AAATAAAACATAACTTCAAAATCGATTTTGGATTAATAAGTAAAATTTAAACTAAGAATTTATGAATTTTTATTTCAAAAGTTTGAATTTTGAAATCTTAAAGTTCTAACTTTGATTTCGAAATTGTGAATTTTGATCATGAAATTGTCAATATTGAATCTCTATAATCTATATTTGGATTTAATGTTATGAATTTATTTTTTAATATGAATATAATATCAAAATCCAAGATTAATGTTAAATTTTCAACAATTTGTTTTTATGTGCATGTATAATGTTTTTTTTTTAAACAAAAAGAGACTATGGTATTTCTATTCAAAATATACAAAATTTATAGTGTGGGACCTCGGGAGGCTGCCACAAAAATTGGAAACCAGACCTCTCGCCTCTAAACTTCTCAAAATCATTATGGAGAGGATTATAAATATGTCACCTATTTAGATCATGGGGGTGCCACATAGTGGAAATCATCCAACAAAATACTAAGAATTGCATTATAACGACAATCAAAACAAAATGGCCAGTAAAATGAGTGTTTCATAAAGAGGCACATGAAAAAAGGGAAAATTGGACCCCTACAATACCGATCATTAACTTCATGTTGAATTCCTCATGTTGCTCCTTGGCTTTCATAAGCCTTTCATTATCAACTTTATGACTTTGGACATATTTCTACAATTTTTTAATGGTCTCTACCATATTCATATTTTCTTCCTTTACTTCTCCATGTCTATTTGAATTTGTTCCTTCAATACCCATATGGACATCCATCCCTTTGATCTCATCTTATAGTTTTTAATCCCCTTATGTATCATTATCTAGATACATTGTAATCTAAAATGTTTTTTATATTTTTTTAATATATAATATTGTCCCTCCTAGTTTGACGTTTCCTTCAAATTGGGACAAAACTTGTAGCCATTCTGGACACTTGTATCCATGTTCCTGCATTCCATAAACTCATGCAACATAGATTATATTTCATCTCCATATTTCACAGGGATCCCTCCTTGAGGCTAGCAAACATTAGCCCGAAGTGAAGAGGTATTGTGCAAGGTGACATTGGCACCTTCCCTAGTTACCTTTTATCTAGAAATTTTTGAGTGTTATCACTTGCACTCAAATTTCTTTCCCCCAAGCTAACCCTAGCCAAGAAGCCTACCTAGGGTCGTCATGGATTCTTTAGTAGGTTTGGCTTCACGCTCACTTTCCAGTCAACACCTTATGCTTCTATTAGATTCCAGCCTCTCTTCATCGGGCTCGTCCACCACAATCGAGTTTTTTACGGTGCCCTTTTGTCTCCTTGCTTGCCTTAGTTTCCTCTCTTTGCAATTTCATGGTGGTATTTGTCCTTTCCTGAAATCTAATGCCAAATTTCTCTTTGCAGAAGACTTCAAATTTGGTCTCCAGTACCCAAATTTCCTAACGTGTGGCTCACAACTATGATTTTTGATGGATCAAGGCTTGGGCCACCATAAATTTCATCATCCATTATACCTCTGCTATCCGGAAGAACTTGGCATCCCTAGTGTGATATTTCCCTGGTTCAGGGACCCATTCCTTTCCTCCCTCCATAATCTCTTCATTTTTTGTACTCTTCCTTTTCCTCCATAATTTCTTCTGAACTCTACCCACTAATTCTTTCTCATCTATCAAGCAGAGGTTTTGATATATTTCCCTGGCCCCTTTGGCTACTTTGGTCGCTCGATAATTGATTAAAGGAGGGATTATTTCTGGGAGACTCCCTCCTCCTTTTCTTGGTTGCAAAGGTTTGGATGTCGGAGGAATAAACTTTTCACCAGCCATGGTTCTGTGACGCCCAAATTCCATATTTACAGAGTTATCTTAGGACACTCTTGAAGCCAGCTTGATAAAACAATCCTTGAGTGGGGAAAGAGATATTATCGCCCTTAACGACTGGTTGAGACCAATATTAGGGCTATGGCTCCCCTCACACTCCTTCTCTCTCTTAGAGAGTTGTTTCTTACTGTAACAATGAATCCAATTGTGTAACTCAGAATGGTTTTGGTATGGAATTGCATCTGTCTAGGGATCAAACATCATCCTCCTCTTATTTCCAAGGTCATTGTCTCGTGTTGATTTGGCCCTGTACTTTATCCCTTTACTTCCATTATTTCCCCTACTACACCAGATTCTACAGGGTCTGGGCCGATCTCGTCTTCCTACAAATCCTCCTAGATTGGATGGGTATGGCTTGATCTATCTTCCCCCATTGATGTTCTTCACGTTCCATATTTGGTTATTATGATGCCCTTTCATAAATTCCTTCCTTTATTTCCCATGATGGCAAGTGGGGTTCCATACCTCTCCACTGGTTATTGACAAGACTTGTGTCTGGCTCTCCAAGTGGATCATGGTACACCTGGTTTTCTAACAGCCCACTCAAGGTATTTCCAATTCCATTTTTCCTATCAATTCATTGGGTGTGGAGATGGTTAAGGCATGTCAGTTTATCCTTGAATTATCCCATACCCATGTCTCTCCAATTCCATTGGGACTCTCTCTGGTCCTGATCCACTGCCATGTTTTCTAGGTAGTCAAAACGTGCATTGGACCAATTCCTAACATGGCTTAGGATTATCCTCGATGTGCCTTATATTGTCACTTCCACCTATGCAAGCCTGAGCGACAATATCCAATTTTTTGAGACTTTGTCTAGAAGGGATCCATTAATGATTTTTCCTAGTGCCTAAACCAACAGTTTGGAATGACCTTCAACTATGATCGTTGTGTATCCCTGAACATTTTCCCATTACAATACTTCCAATAATCCCTCCATTTCTTCCCCATGGTTGGTTGTATGTCCCAGATGGACTGTATACAACCTTACTATCTCTCCTTGGGAATCCCTAAAGATTCCTCTATCCGCTCCCAATCCTAGGTTCCCCATGGATACCTGTTACCCATAATTTTGGTCGTCATGATGATGTATTGATGATGGTGTACTCAGGCTCTTCATAAGAAATTTCTCCTGAGAAAAGTTACTTTCATCTCTTCCCAGAAAACTCATTTTTGAAGAAGGTTCACAGGCTGCTAGTATATTTGGCTGCGAGAATGACCCATTCTCGCAGGTTGCCTTAAGCCAGGGTGCAAACTTCTCACACTGTGTTGAACTGCTAGGGCTTGAACTCTTCCTAAAGCAAGGAAAAAGATGAATTCTCGAAGCTTCTAGAAGGGAATCTTCTAGAAGAATGGGTTGGCATTCGAATGGTTATCCTAGTACTAGATTCCCTGGTATTTTGTGATCATTCTTATCCAAGTAACTAATTCATTCTCTCCTATATATTGAGGGAATTCTCATGGAAAAGGTTAAGGAAGATTCATTGGAGAATTGATGAAAGAATTGTGTGAAGGATTGAAATTGAACAACAGCTTGGAGATTCCAGAAAACCTATCAAAAGGAGTTGATCTTCTTCATGCAAAGAGTGAGCAAGTGTGTGTGTCAGAGCCACGGGCCATCGAAAGGAAGTTTGTGACATCAAGGCTCAGGTTGTAATCTTTACTTTCCATTAATATGATACAGTGGCATGTCCCTTTCCCATAAAGCTATTTCCACTTTATTGTATAATTCCTTGATCATATACATAGATTGACTGTTGAATAGATTGTTCTATCTTCACTTTGGTTGGTTTGTGTTGTCTTGGTCTTGGCTGCATGAGAGCACTGGACTGAAGCGGGAGAAACAAAGACCATAGGAAGCGATAATAAGGTATGTTATTTGTTCTTACCTCCTATTTAATTCAATGGTCAAAATCTAGGGAAAGAGTCATGTTCTGTCTTTCTTTGTTCTAGATACAGGTGGATCTAGGGAGATCTGTTAGTGTCCGCGCCTACCGATTTATCCAATAACAAAATTGGCGACTCCGCTGGGGATCATCCCATTTTCTTTGTGTCTTTTGGTATTTTTCTGTGGCCATTTTCTCTTATTTCACTTTTCTCCTTTCCTATCAATCTCTGAGTCTTCAGGATATCCTGATAGGCCCTCTGGGTCCAGAGGCCTTTTCAATTTTTTCTTCATTTTCAAAAATTTTGATTATGTTCAAACATTCTCGCAATGCACTTCATTGTTGCCTGCGAGAATTAGTAGGGTTCACATTCTTCTTTTAAGGTTCAGTGCGAGGTTCTCGCATCCTTCTCAAGGGTCACCTGCGAGAATCAGTGATTCTCGCATTGTGTAATACTACCAGCCTACGAACTCATTTGTTCAAATTTTTGGATTTGAGTTTTGGCATATTCAACTGCCCAAATCAGTGTAATTTCCTCATAAGTGTTTCTTGGACCATTGGTTGGTGTCTTTCTTGTCTTTATTTGCGTGCATGAACAATCTTAGCATTACAAGGCTTTTATTGTCATTTGTGTCTTGACTTTTGTTTCTTGAATTTTCTTGGCAAAACCATTCTCTCTGACTTCAGAATCTGAGTGTGTTTGATTAGTTAAGAACCAGTGATTGGTAGAAAGTTGAGTTTTTCTTAGTCTTTTCTCATTTGCTTATTGTTAAAAGATCATCTTTCTTATGCATTTGAAAAGACTACATTGGTTTTCTCTTTATTTTTGTTTTCATTGAAAGAGTGGATTGGGTTATTTGCTTGTTCATTGGTTTTTGATTTTCTGTACTCTCATTGGCATAGTGAGGGTCCTTTTTGAAAAGTGAAAAAAGTTTTTTCTTTCAAAAAATCGTTTTTTGTCTTCAAAAACATTGAAAATCAAATTGTTGAATTTGTTGAAAAAGAAGCAATAGAGTTTTGTTCTTTGATGCGTGATTTGTTGCATTTGCATTTGAAAGGAAATTTTGCATTGTAGTTCAAGGTTGTTCTAGAAAATTTTCTCTTTCCCTCCCATACATAGGATTCATCGAACGAAAAGTTATATTTTTCATTATCATCCATGCATTGTTGGGTCAGAGTCATACAACATAAGTTTCATTTTCGTTTCCTTTGAGTAAACAACAGCTCTTAATAGCACTGCGTAATCATAAAATTTATCTAGTAACTCTTTTCTAGGGCTCTATTACACCAACATTTAGCTAGGCTAGTGCTTTGGAGTAGGAAGAGAGATACACTCTCCAAAACCTCAAAACACACAATAGTGTCTTGTGTCAGGGAGTGTTAAATTCCATTTGCAACACCCTGTCTTGGGAAGCCCTTCTCACACAAGGGTCAAACATGAGGTCGCATTGATATTGGCAGAGTTGCTCACCCTACTTTGTTGGTATTAGTGTAGAGATTGCACGTATTATGGGGATAACTTGGAGGTATACCCACAATGATGAGTGCAAGCCTCTTGAGTTGATTTCGGGCTAGATACCCTTCCCTTGCATGTGGATCGGATTGTCGACTGTCCCCCCAGGCTTTATTGTTGTTGGTGGTGACCTTAGTGGCCTATCTCTCTAGGTTCTTACCCGAGGTGACTGTGGAGGGGAAAGTCTTCACGGTACCTAGAATTGACGTTGACCAAACTCACTTGGGCTCCTTGAAGGGTATACCCACGATTATGTGTGGGATCTTGCACCAGGGTGTAATTCCGTTAAGTAGGTCGTCAGCGTAACTTTTCCACCCTAGCCCCACCCCTTCTTGTCTCGTTGTTGCGACGTTGGATTTCATCACCAACTAGTGGCTTCGAAATTAGAAGGTCTTGTCTTCTTGGTGTTGCTTCCTAGATTTTGTTTACTAGCGCGTGTTGTTTGTTTCTCGAAGTTGACCATAGGATTTTCTTTGCGAAGTTTGTTACTCATTTACAATAGTTCCCCCACGTCATTCACATAGAATGCAGGGTTTATCTCCAGAGCATCTGGAAGGTTCTCAACCCTTGCCTACAAGTACACCTGAGGGCTCTCCTCGGCAAAGTGAAGCCACAACCATCACCACACCACAACTGGAATGAACTGACTCTCTAGAACATTTTTGAATTACAAATACTCGAGAGGACTTTCGACTTCACCCCGAGTCTGAGAGACATTTTATGCGAGCAAACTCTTTCAGAGACTTAATTGTTGTGTATTCCGGATCTCCGACTGGACCTGGGGAACAAGATCTGTTTTGGTCTACGGGTGTTTTTCGACGAGACCTTTTTGGTCCTGGTTCACCTGTGATTTTCGAGAATAACCAACCTGTGATTTCTAAAATCTCTGATACAGAGACTGTACCAGTGACTACCACTTATCACTTTACCATCCCTGCCGAAATGGCCCATCTTGCAGCTACTTCGAGTGTTCCAACCGGGTTTACTCTGGTTAGTCTTTCTCCTATCAACACACCGCGAACACCCAACGTCGACCTGACACTACCATCTGGATACCGTGCATTAATGGTTCTGTTCCTACTCCTGCGCAAAATCCATCTGGTTCTCCTAGTGGTCCTTCTTCTTCTGGGCACTTTCTTCCCGGTTTTGTCCCAACACTCCCTCAATTTCCTTTTGGAGGACCTTCTTCGTCCTCTACTGGCAATCCTAATCCTCTTGGCACTCTTCCATCATTCACTCCAAGTTATCAGTTTCCAGTTGGTGGACAATTTCACCAAGGTGGTATTACGCAACCCCCTCTCAGTGGGAAAATTCATTTTGGAACACAACCCCCAATTGGAACACCAACTTCGGTGGGAGGACCGACCCCACCTTATGGGAAAAACATACCTCCATCCTTGGCCCAGTATTGGAATCAATTGATACAAAATCCTCCTCAATCGACTGGGGGGCAGCAGTTTCCAACTGTGTCCATAACACCCCCTAGCACGGGCCAACCATATCCCGGTTCGTTTAATCCCATTTGAGGGCAAAATTCTCAATCTCAAGCCCCTGTTCGAGGGTATAATTCTATGAGCTACTATCCTCTCCAACCACCACAAAATATGCCTGGGTCTTCACATTATATGCAGACTGCTTATGGTCCTACTGGTTTGCCGACAGGGCTTCCTCCCCAAACCCACCAGTACCCGCAAGTGAATCGACAGTTACCCTTTCTCGCCACTTTGGATTTACCATATTTGTCTAGGATTTTAAATGATCCTATTCGTCACTCTCCCCAATGGCCTGTTATCCCAGCCAAGCTTCCATCGGACATTCCTAAATTCGACGACAAAGTGGGAGAGGACCCAAACAATCACGTTATGACTTTTCACCTATGGTGTTCATCCAACTCGTTGATGGATGACTCTATTCGTTTACATCTTTTTCAATGAACCCTTACCGGTTCTACTGCAAAGTGGTATATTGAATTGCCACAAGGTTTCTTCTCTGATTTCAACACCCTAGCTATGGCTTTCCTTACGCATTACCAATTACCGATCCGTTATGATACGGGGACCGAGATTTTGACTTCCTTCAAACAAAATAAAGGCACTCATATATCTGATCATATCCATGAGTGGCGAAGGAGATGACGTCTCATTAAACTTGATCTTCTCGATCAGTTACTGGCAGAATGGTTTACAAAATCATTTGTAAACGAAATAGATAAGGACATTTCCATGGGTGGTGTAGTCATGAAAGAGTAGGCTATAAGTTGTGCTCAATATATTGACCTTGTTTACTCACAAACGAGAAGCCTTTACGATTTACTACCTGACTTACCTCGTTCTAATACTTCCAGCACTTCAACTACTCTAGCTGCCTCACATGCAGTTGATGGTGTGATTGGTACTGCCCAAACCTAATCACATTTCGTTTCAAGAACAACCCCCAAATATGATTCTTCTAATGTTCAAAATGCTCCGTCTCCTGCCACTCCCACCGGTAAGACTTCTGAGGTAAATTCAGTCCAATCTACCCCAGCCGGTAAAAACAAATCTAAAAAGGGGAGAGTCAAGAATAAGGAGGTCAAAATTAATTCTCAAGCAGAGAAAACCAAAACAACACCTGCTGAGGAACAGGATAAGTGCAAACCACGATACCCTTGGCTTATCTGTGGTGATGATCACTACACGAAGGATTATCCATGACGTGCCGAGGTCACTAAGTTCCTTCAAGGAGCTCCAAAACCACCTGCACCGACAGTCTTGTCCCAACCCTTCCCGTCTCAACAACAAGCTCAGTTGGTCATTCAAGACCAACCCTCCTCATCTACAACATCATATGTTTTGATGTGTACTGGTGATTCTAAGAAGAACAACGTTGCACTCACTACTCAAGCCAAAGATTATTCTCCATCTAAGGATAAGGTTGATGATTTACCCCCTTCGTTGGTCCAACCCTCTCCAATGACTCCACCTACTAACGGTCCTCTTCATCTCGAACGACCGAGCCTCGACACAGTTCTGCGACCCCCCCCAAAGGGCGTCGTTCGGAAATCAACTTTCAATCCTCATGTTCGTGTGGCCCAGAACTACAACATTGTTAAAGATCTGGCCCAGGCACCTTCTGCGATGTTAGCCCTTGAAGTCCTTCAAACTTGTCCCGCACAACGGAAGGCCTTGTTGAAAGCTATCGGTGGAATCGATCCAATGGATACGAACTTGATAGTCTTTGACTTGGAAGATCACATTCCAAGGTTACCCCCTCAACCTGCATTCCAGATTCAAGTAGTTGTCTTCAATAAAAATATTTGTTGAACCGTTATAGATGAGGGTGCCTCGACTTGTGTTATGTCTCTTTCTTGTTGGAAAGCCATTGGCTCTCCTCCTTTGAATGAATCCCAGAACACTCTTAAAGCCTTCAACAGATCTGGTTTTAAGCCCTACGGTGTTCTTCCTTCGTTGCCCATCACATTAGAAGGTAAAACGATCCAAGTCGAAGTGGAAGTCTTTGATGCTCCCCTTGATTATAATCTTTTGCTTGGCCGTAGATGGATTGATTCCATGCGCGTCGTTGTGTCGACACTTTTTCGTGTAATACGTTTCCCTCATCAAGGAAAGGTGGTTACCGTCGACCAACTTGCCTTCTTCAATTCTGATACCCGTATTGGCAACGTCCTGTTTAGTGCTAAAACCCCACCAGGTTATGAGAACGTTGGTGTAGGCCTTTTAAAGGACTCCTCGTTAATGGGTACTTTCCCCATTCCTCTGCCCGATGTTCCACGCTCGTCAGTTGCTTCTATCAACATGATCTCCACCATGCCTCATGAACTTCCTACATCTCACGACTCTTGGATTGTCCCTGACCCTAGAGATCATCTTCGTTTCAGCGATGAAATGCCATTAAGTCTAGTTGAGTCCACCTATTAGGCCATTCAATCGGCAACACCTTCTACATCCTCTCTTGATGAGTTGTCTCCCGATCCTTTTTGTGTTATTTTTCCCACTGACGAGATGATCATGTCCGTCATGGATGACACCCCTTGGGATGATGGGCATCATCGTTCTATCCTCTTTCGGGAGCAACATACTCTTGAGAACTACCAACGGATTTCGACTCCGTCGACCGTTGTTGTCATCTTGACGGTTCCCGAGTCTGCACACGATGTGTTTACTGAAGGGAACTTAAGCAATATCTCGCCCATGATTCCCATTGATATATCCATCAAACCTGGGATTGTTGAAAATGTCCACATTGGAGCTTCGTGTTCTTCCGATGAAATCATCACCTATACGTCCCTTTTCAAAGAATTTCATGATATTTTCGCCTAGAGTTACGAAGAAATGCCAGGTATCGACCCTACGATTGTGATACATGAGATAAAGACATACCCCGGAGCTAAACCCGTCGGGCAACGCCTTCGTCCAGTTCACCCACATAAAGCGGCTGCTATCAAGCTCAAAGTCGAGAAACTTCTGAAAGCCAGCTTTATTTATCTAGTGGCTCTCACAGACCAGGTTTCCAATCTTGTCCCGATTGACAAGAAACAAGGCACTATTCGTGTATGTGTTGATTATAGGGATATCAAAAAAGCTTGTCCAAAAGACAACTTTCCTACCCCCTTTGTCGATCAGATTGTCAACGATTGCGCTGGTTGTGAAATCTTCTCTCTTATGGATGGTTTCTTCGGCTATAATCAAATCAACATTCTTCCTGAGGATCAACATAAGACTTCTTTTATTTGTCCTTGGGGTACTTTTTCCTATAGAAAACTTCCTTTTGGTCTTAAGAATGTGGGCGCAACTTTCCAACGCGCTATGTCTTATGCTTTTCATGATATCAAGCACATCGTTCAACCCTATTTGGACGATTTACCCACTCATTCTATGCGCAGAGTCGATCACCCTACCCACCTCCGAGCCATTTTCGTTCGCTGTCGATTCTATCGTATACGTTTAAATCTTCATAAGTGCATTTTTTGCATAGAATCCGACCGTCTTCTAGGTTTTATCGTTTCGCATCAAGGGATCCGGGTGGATCCTATAAAGGTTGAGGCGATCCTTAATCTCCCTCCTCCTTCTACACTTCACCAGTTGCAAAGTTTGTAGGGGAAAGCAAACTTTCTTCGTCATTTTATCCCAAATTATGCCGAGATAACTCGTGGATTTACGCGGCTATTAAAGAAGGATTTAGAGTTTGTCTAGGATACCATTGCAAACAATTCTTTTGAAACTTTGAAGTTGTCTTTAACACGATCTCCGCTCATCTTTCCCCCCGATTACACTCGCGATTATTTCCTTTACCTTGCTACCTCGGATTACACCATCGGCATGGTTCTCGTCCAAGAGGACGATGCTCACGATGAACATGTTATTTACTACTTGAGTCGAAGTCTCACGCCAACCGAAATCAAGAATCAACATGTTGAGAAACTGGCCTTGGCTGTCGTCCAAGCTGTCCAACGCTTCTGGCACTATATCCTCTCATGCAAGACTACGGTGATTTCTCATTGCAACCCTATGCAACACATTCTAACACATCAATTGATAGGGGGCAAATACTCCAAATGGATTGTGATACTCTAGGAGTTTGACTTGGAATTTGAACGCGCCAAGTCTAAGAAGTCCTTAGTTTTTGCTGAGTTGATATGCGACTTCCCCCATTCTACAACGAAAAATGTAGCAGCAGATTCATTACCCAATGAATCTCTTTTCCTTATTAGCACTGATGGTCGTTGGTATGGGGATATCATTATATATCTCCAAACTCAGACTTTCCGGCCAACTTTGTCCAGTACTGAATTACGTTGCATCCGATACCAAGCTCGTCAATACATTATCCTCGGGGATACTCTTTATCGTCGAGGGATTGACTCTGTTTTTCGACGTTGTCTAATGTTCGATGAAGCTGAGAAAGCTCTGAATGACCGCCATTCCGGAGCATGTGGTGGTCATATGTCTGGGTATGCTACTACCCAAAAGATCTTGTGCGCAGGGTATTTTTGGCCTTCCTTATTTAACGACTGCATCACCGCCATTCAGAAATGCCATGCCTGCCGGACCTAGAATCAGAAAATTTGGTCACATCCTGCTCCTCTTCATCCTGTGGTCTCAGTTGGTCCCTTTGCGAAATGGGGCATCGATTTCATGACATGTCACCCTCACTCGATCGGGGGGCATGGTTACATTATTGTAGTCGTTGATTACTTTACGAAATGGGCTGAGGCGATGCCGACATTTGACAACACTGGAAAGACCGCAACATTGTTCCTTTTTAATCACGTCATAGCTCATTTTGGTGTTCCCCAAGCTATCATCACTGATCATGGTAGCCACTTTAGGAATTTTATGATGTCTGAACTTACTGAAAAGTTAGGTCTTCACCATGATAACTCAACACCCTATTATTCCCAAGCCAACGGCCAGGTCGAAGAAATCAACAAAGTTTTCATAACTATGTTCTGACGGATGATAGGGATTCATAAAACAAGTTGGCACACAATGTTGTTTTCGGCATTGTGGGTGTACCAGACATCCGTCAAGTCTGCCACTGGATTTACACCTTTTCAGTTAGTCTATGGTGTGGAAGCCATTCTCCCTATCAAATGCAAGATACCTTCTTTGAAACTAGCTGTTGAACTCCTACCCAACACTTCTACTGAGGAAGAACGTCTATTGTATCTTATGTGATTAGATGAAACTTGACGTGATGCCACCCTAGTCATAGAAGCTCAGAAAAAACGTGTCAAGGCCCAATACGACAAGCATGTGAAGCCTCGCGTTTTTTCTGAAGGTGATCTTGTTCTTCTCTATGAACAAGATCGAGATATGTTAGGAGCTAGGAAATTTGAACCCATGTGGCGAGGTCCTTATATCGTTCGACGAGTTTTGGAAAAAGGAGCTTATGAGTTGGTAGATTACGATGGTATCCCTTTGAGTGAACCCAGGAATGGGTTGTACTTGAAGAAGTACTATGCATAAACTCATCTGTGCACAAGTACTTGTATTTTTAATGTATCATACTTTTTGTTTGTTACTAGAGTTTGCTTTTGTCGCTATCTGGTCTCTGCCCTTATGTGACGTTGTGTTTGATTTCCAGATGTCGGAGTCTTCGCTACCCTATATTGGCTTCGTTGATGGCGCTCGCCGTAGTACTCGGAACCTTGCTTCTGCTGCATGGGCAATTTACACCCCTACAAACGAACTTGTCTCCTTATGAGGTGTGTGTTATCACTGAAATTTCGTCCGCACAGGGCGACAAGAAATCCGCATCGTCAACACAGGACTGGAGTCATTCATGGCACAGGATTAAAATCCTCAGCATTGAAAAAGGTCAAAAAACTATACAAATGATCAAAAATTCAAAGGCGCTTTACAGAACATGGTTTCGGACGCGCGCGTGTAACAACATCGTACATTGCGCGCCTGCGCGCCCGAGGCGCGGCTGTTGGGCAAAAAACCCACGCGCCAGCTAAACGACGCATTTATGAAATTGGTCGGCCTCCCAACCACTAATGGATCAGCTCCCAAGTCGATTTGACACCAAATCCGAGCTCAATCCATGTGGGAGGGCTAGTCAAAGACCTAATGGTGCCCTAAAGAGCCCCTTTTCACATTCAAAAGAGGTCACATAATGACTCAATTCTTGGCTATAAAAAGCCATGAATGACCACCATTTTCTCAAGGAATTCTTTGTATTGTTATGCTGTTGAGATTGCTAGAGACTCACTCTTTGGTAATAGACATGATCAACACCATTTCATAGGCTTTCCATCTCTCACTAGAGT
>ML779903.1:1936995-1956012 GCA_009831015.1 Picea engelmannii | reverse complement strand
GAGATCTCGGATGGCACAGGGGGAACCACCATTGCTCCCTGATGTCGTTGACCCCCATAACATTCGACGCCAACACTTTCTCATGTTGCGGTGGGTCTTACTTTGCGACTATTGCAGTCTTTATTATCAGTTGCCGAAGACCTTTGAACTTGGCAGGGCCCTCAATGCCCACCTCACCGTCACTGTTTACTTCCGCGACCCTTACCACCGGTTCAGAGTATGTTCCTTTGCAGAATTGTCTTCTGCCTTTATCATCCCGCCCCCGAGGGCGCTGCAGTCGTCTACATCAACAATTCAGACATTTTTTTTTCCTTCAGAGTTACATCACACGAGCATGGGGCATGCCCGCCTAGTTTGTACACACTTGTATATTGTTTCACACCTTGTGGAAGGTCGGATCTACAGGTTCCTTTCTTCTCCAATGGATTTCTCTACACGGTCTCATTCTTGCTCTTCCTTACAACACTATTCTCCATAAAGAAACATTGATGAATTTCGGCTATACGTTTTTCTCCTAACCTCATCCATCAGGGGGCATCTGTTATCACTAAAATTTCATCCGCACAGGGCGACAAGAACTCCGCATCGTCAACATAGGACTGGAGTCATTCATGGCACAGGATTAAAATCCTCAGCATTGAAAAAGGTCAAAAAACTATACAAATGATCAAAAATTCAAAGGCACTTTACAGAACATGGTTTCACGTGCACGCGCACGTAACAACATCGTACATTGCGTGCCTGCGCGCCCGAGGCACAGCTGTTGGGCGAAAAACCCGCGTGCCTGCTAAACGGTGCATTTATGAAATTGGTCGGCCTCCCAACCACTAATGGATCAGCTCCCAAGTCGATTTGACACCAAATCCGAGCTCAATCCACGTGGGGGGGCTGGTCAAAGACCTAATGGTGCCCTAAAGAGCCCCTTTTCACATTCAAAAGAGGTCACATAATGACTCAATGCTTGGCTATAAAAAGCCATGAATGACCACCATTTTCTCAAGGAATTCTTTGTATTGTTATGCTGTTGAGATTGCTAGAGACACACTCTTTGGTAATAGACATGATCAACACCATTTCATAGGTTTTCCATCTCTCACTAGAGTGGATAATCTTGGAGTTCTTTCACCTACACTTTCATCTTTCATTGTAAGGAGAGAAATCAGTTGAGGGCCTCAAGAGCTTTCCATTGGAGAGGGACGGGACCCAAGTCCTCTTTCTCCATTGTGTATCTTTGGATTTCATCAATCAGACCAGCTTATATATTGGTGATATTGGTCCATTTTCATTCGTTTTTATTTTTGTTCCTATGCTCATAGTTTCATTTAGTTTTTGTTTAATTCTTGTTAATAGCTTAGTTGTTTTCTTTCTAACCTTTTACCATATAGCTGTCATGACTAGCAGAGCCCAACTAGGCATGTAAGCACTCACTTTTTGCTCACACAGCGACGAGAAGAGTGCAAACAGTGTGTGTCTCGGCCGTGCGACCAACAAAATTGCAGAGTATAGCACCGTTATTGAATTATTGGTTGATGCTATCTCGCTCAGAATCTGTCATTTGGTTTTGCGTCTCGATTCTCAGCTTATAGTATTATAATTAAGTAATGTTTATACTATCCAAAGTCCTACTTTGTTACGGGTGTATTTGCAAATTCGCCTCTTCGAGCGTTATTTTGATTACATTGAATATCAACATATTCATAGATGTCTAAATACATTAACAGATGCATTGGCTAATTATGTATTAGACAGACATTTGAATCATTTATAAATCAAACACATCAATGTTCACACAATACATGATAAACCGGTAGAAGCCATTTGTATATATAATGATCAAAAGAGTTTTTTACAAAAAGTTTGTCCGAAGACCAAAATGTTAAAATCTAAAGCTCATAGCTTCTACAAAGTGACGTCATGGATGACGTTCATGGTAACACACGACTGCCCTAGCAACCCTACGGAGCAGTCGACTCATAGATGTTGATACTCCTACAGTATGACGCTGGTCGCGTTGTGGAACCTCTTCCAGAGGCATGTCTGGAAGGTTTGCGGTCAGGCCCTCTAGATTTTGTTCCACCACCTGATAATCCTCAGCATATTGTGGCACTGCTACTACCTCTCCTCACCACTGAATGGGAGAAGTACCAGGAGGTCGGTACGGTCCAACATCTGTGTTATCAACAAAATATTTTGTATTAGTCTTTGAATGAACATATAAAACAAAAACATTTGAATATGATAAAAATTCACAAAACATTTAGAAAAGAAAAATGTGTGTACTTCTTACCAAGGTCACCCCACTAAGCATCCCTTGGCAGTACTAAATCCAGATCTCCTCGGAAATCCAACCCGGCATAAGCATAGTCGTCAACCATCAACATCTGTGGTTGAATCCAGTCAAAGAAAGTATCATCATACTTGATGATCGGTCCTGCTACGTGCTAGGCCATGAGCCGACACCATCTCAGCATCCTTGGATCCCTGGGACCCGGTATATTCCACTCAACCTGCAGTCTCAGTGAGGGAACCCTCTCAAGGAAGAAGGACACCAACAAAGATCCGTACCCGAATTGCTTCAGGTCACCTCGTCTACATTTAGTCAATTTCTTTTTTATACTGTGAAGCACAGCATCTGCCCAGTTGAACACCTGAGGCTCAATACACTCAATAGCATACTGGAAGTAACTCTGTAACGCCATGTGAGGAGTAGAACTCCCAGCCATCCGAGCTATGGTGAATAGGATAGTACAGAGGGTCAAATATTGTACCCCCCAAATAGCTACTTTTCCTTTCTTTCTCTCAGCCTCGGGAACGCAGTGTAGATGAAGGTACTCACTCATCTGTAGCCCACCACCTCTACTACCAGTCAGGCTCACATAGTACCCCCACCGTGACAATCCAGTCAAAAAGTAAATGTCCTCAATATTTAAGGATAGTGTGTGGACCCCCACATGAAATACTTGCTGATCAGGGTCCCACATACGCACCAGGTACTCTAACAACCTAACTTGGGCCCTCATGCCTGGGATACGAAAGTACTTCAGGAGTCCACAGTCTCTCAAAGCAGCAATACTAGGTGGATGATTTTCAGCCATTGCATTATCTTCTTCGTGTTCCCTTTCGCGCCATTCAAGCACCATTTTGCTGGCCAATTATCTGCACAAGGAGCACCAAAAGAAGATTAGCAACAATTTTCATTGATTGGTTCTTGTTCTTTGGGACAATTTTTAATTTTTTTTTTAGCATTGCAGTTCTCGCAGGTGCCCTGTGTGCACAGTGTGAGAACCTTGCAGGCTTCTCATGGGTCACCTGTGAGAATCACCCATTCTCGCAGGTCCCGTGTAGTCTACCTGCGAGAATGGCAGCGCACAAATAGGGCTTGTAAAATCAACCCAAAAAATGAAATTTAACCAATAAAATTGCAAAATTAAACCATGAAAATGTTAAGGACAAAGAGCCTACCTTATTGTTGCTGACGGCTCACTAAATGAATGCTCATAGCTCCCATAATCTAACGTCGAACTTGGAGGGTAAAAGAGGGGTCTTTTGAGCCCAAATAGTGGAAAGGTAAAAATGATATGGTAAAAGAGTTGTTACTCCTTTTTATTTACATTTTACTATGTCATTTGGTTTTTTATGACTATTTATCTATTAAACCCTAATCCCTAATGTCCTTTTGAGTGTAATTTTTGTAGGAATAATGATTTCAAGGTTCCTATGTAGGGATGCAGACATATTTTTTCTTTGTCGTTGTGTGTTTTGATTATTTTTTATGGTTTTTAAATAAAACCTCGAGCGTTGTTTTTGTCCGTTCTTACGCTCGCAAATACATGAGAACGCGATCGAGCATACTTTTATCACTTTTTCTGGCTCAACAAGGTTATACGAAAAAGGAACCCCCTTAGAGTCCTCTTTAAGCTCTTTTCAGACTCTCTAAACATGAAAAGATCGTCGAGCAACCTTTCTATTTTCACGCTCGATAAAGTATTTGAAGTAAGCATCTGATGAGCGATAATTTATCTCTTTTTCGGTCTCATCTAGACTATTTTATGAAAAAGGAATTCAGAGAGTTCTCTTTTAAGTGTTTTTCCAAACTCTATAATCTTGAAAAACCTTCAAGTTTTCTATCTCTGGACTCATTAAATAAACATTGACAGACCCATGATGGGACCGAACCACTCCTTCTTAGGGTTCGTTAAACATACTCTGAGGGACTCATCCGAAGGATGAGCTTACATCAACAAGCATATGTTATCCTCCTCAAGCTTGCGTAAAAATAAAGAGGTACTCACCAGAAATGGTGGGGGAAAATTTGGGAAAGGGATATGTCTTCATCTTCATATTAATTGGTAGTAAGTCTCGCTCTTGAACATGACACCCACTATTCATCATTTGAAGTCTGTTTGGGAAATCCATTTGTCTCTCATTCGATTTGCTACAAGGTCATTCCCTGTGTCGTCTTTGAGTCAATGCTGCCAAATCATTGGTCGTGTTGTTCATATGTTCAAGAGAAGTCCATCTGAAACCTATATTGAGTCGACCATATGTAGTTATCCATTCTCTCTATGTCAGCCTTCCTTGTGTCCAGTCCAATTTACATCATACTCGGTTTCACCTTCAAAATCTGTTACTCATTTCGTGTTATTGATGGGGGATACATCAAGGCCCTCCTGTGACGATTTTTGTTCCATCGACTTCAGCTCATTATCCGGAATCAAGACTTAGAAATTATTTGGTACCTTGGAGCTTGCATGCCTCAATGGCAGGTTTCCTCGCTTTCGACAGTGGGTTTACATCATTGATCCTTGATCGAAAGATTCCATCGGATGTTTGACTTCAACTCATTTATTCACACTCGATGGATTGTACTAGGGTACCTTGGGAGTCATTGACATCAATGGTGATTTCCCTTACACTTGTTAATGGTTTCATCAATGATCGGTAATCAAGTGGTTTCTGCCATGTTTGACTTCAACACATGTAATCACATTGTTAGATTCGTACTTTGGGCGACGAGATTGAAGACCCTGGATATCATCTCTTTTGTCCAGGTTTTGATGGAGTATGTATAATCTGCGACACATAGATCCACTGTGTATGTCTCGTGGCTATGTCGTCTCAATTTGAATTTTTCGCATAGATCCATAGTGTATTCTTGGTGGCTATGCTATATTTTGAAAGCATGGATCCACAGTGTATGATTGGTGGCCATGACCCAGGTCTACAATTGTCATCAGTCTATGATCTAAGTATGGGAATGCCTACCTTAGAATTGGTATATATTATATTTTTCAGATGCTTGGTTGTTCACAGGTTTCCGATTAGGTGTGCTCCTGGTTCCCGACACACACATGCAGCTTACAAAGTCTTTCGGCTACCACTGGTTCCAACCTCATACTTTGGGGGGCATTCTGTTACCCATAATTTTGGTTGTCGTGAAGATGTATTGATGATGGTGTACTCAGGCTCTTCATAATAACTTTCTCCTGAGAAAAGTTACTTTCATATCTTCCCAGAAAACTCATTTTTGAAGAAGGTTCGCAGGCTGCTAGTATATTTGGCTACGAGAATGGCCCATTCTCATAGGCTGCCTTAATCCAAGGCGCGAACTTCTCGCACTGTGTTTAATTGCTAGGGTGAAAACTCTTCCTAAAGCAAGGAAAAAGATGAATTCTCGAAGCTTCTAGAAGGGAATGTTCTAGAAGAATGGGTTGGCATTCGAATGGTTATCCTAGTACTGGATTCCCTGATATTTTGGGATCATTCTTATCCAAGTAACTAATTCATTCTCTTCTATATATTGAGGGAATTCTCATGGAAAAGGTTAAGCAATATTCATTGGAGAATTGATGAAAGAATTGTGTGAAGGATTGAACTTGAACAACAGCTTGGAGATTCCAGCAAACCTATCAAAAGGAGTTGATCTTCTTCATGCAAAGAGTGAGAAAGTGTGTGTGTCAGAGCCACAGGCCATCGAAAGGAAGTTTGAGACATCAAGGCTCAGGTTGTAATATTTACTTTCCATTAATATGATACAGTGGCATGTCCCTTTCCCATAAAGCTATTTCCACTTTATTGTATAATTCCTTGATCATATACATAGATTGACTGTTGAATAGATTGTGCTATCTTCACTTTGGTTGGTTTGTGTTGTCTTGGTCTTGGCTGCACGAGAGCACTGGAGCGAAGCGGGAGAAACAAAGACCATAGGAAGCGATAAAAAGGTATGTTATTTGTTCTTGCCTCCTATTTAATTCAATGGTCAAAATCTAGGGAAAGAGTCATGTTATGTCTTGCTTTGTTCTAGATCTAGGTGGATCTAGGGAGATCTGTTAGTGTCCGCACCTACCGATTTATCCAATAACAATGCCCCTCAAAATTTAGTTTCAATAAGCCCTGAGGGGGGGCTCCCAAGTCGCTCCCCCCGGCTGATGTTGAATTTGGTTGTTTGCTGATGGGATTTGCAACTTTCCTTCTCTGGGGCTCCAAATGGCTAACATAGATTTCTCATTCCTTGAAGCAATGAGGTCTTCTGATTTCCAAGGGATTTGGGCGATGGTCTCTAGAATTTTGTTTATAATCCCTTCCCATAGCAGGTCCAGATATGGGGCCTGATTTCTTAAGATTCTCCTATTCCTAGCATTCCATATATTCCAGAGGAGGAGGCCTAGAAAAAGCTTCCATGCATGGTTCATAATTGGTTCTTTGTGATTTCTTATATGTTGCATTTCGATATTTTGAAGAGTGTAGCCCCTCCATCCCATAATTATAAAGCCAAAAAGCACAAATTGAGGAGATGGTTAAGGGTTTCTTCCATCTGATTACATAACAGACAGATCAACGGGCCTTCGAGCCCTCTCTTAGTCACCCTATCCCAATTTAGATATTTGTTTTTGGCATTTAGACATAGGAAGGTGGAAAATTTCATCCATATATGGGGATTCAAGACCTTGGACCATAATGGGTTATCAGGATCGATTCTCAGACCCGTGGCTTCTTTGTAGGATTCCTTGGTGTGGAAGTTCCCATCCTCCTTTTTCCCCCATCCGAGGATGTCCTAACCCTTCCTGTTGGGGGGGGTAATATTTTAGAACCTCCCTCATAACCTACATGGGGGAATTGTTCCATTCTATAGGAAAATATGTCTGCGGGATCCAATATTTTGAACCCCCCAAGCCTTGATGAGGGTGAGCCTCCCATTATTGAGAGAATTTCATCTATACAACCTCTAACATATTTTCTTTGATTTTCTGAAGTCATTCATTTCTGCTCAGTGTTGTCCTTTTCTCCCATGCGTCTTCCCAAAAAAGGGTCGACTAACAATCATGCAGCTCCCAAAAATTCTTCTTTTAGACCAACTATTTATTTTTCCAAGCGTAGTTCCAAATTAACGATACTGGTATTTCTCGTTATAGTTGACTCCAATATTGAGGGGAGTTGTCGTTGGCATATTTCCTTTGCCAAATCCTAGCACATAGTGTTGTTGGGTTTTTATCCATCTCCAAAAACAATTTGCAGCCAGTGACTGGCTCAGCTTTTGGGGGTCTTTAAACCCTAAACCTCCTTAAGCCTTTGGTTTACACAATTTTTCCGAGGATACGAGGGCCCATTTTCTCTCTTTTCGGTCCTCCCCATAGGAATTTTCTCTATAGAGCTCAAATTTTCTGATAGATGTACTTGGGCACTACCAACATAGAGAACAAATAAACTGGCATATCCATTATGACCGATTTAACAAGAATAATTATTCCAGACAAGGTGAGGAATCCATGTGTCCAACAATTTATCCTATTTTCTAGTTTGGTTAGGAGTTCTTGTGTTACAGGAAAATCCCCCTGCGGATAGGTGGATTCCCTCTTGAACCCTAAATCTCTAAGATCAAGACAGAAAGGTGCTAACTTTGGTCACTGACATCCCTTTAAACCTAGATAAACTAATCTATAGAAAAAATGAAGAAGATGTACCTTTTTATGATGTTTGTCCTCACCCAGTTCCAATTTGAGCTCCGATTCACAAGCTCTTCAACAAGTCTTGCAATCCAATCAAAGACAAAACATGCTTCCTATTCTACTATTATTAGTATGAAACTAGATCTATCCATTAAAGACAAGTTCATGTAGGCATACACAATCTTGAAGGAAACAAGACAAGAACATGTATTAATGAGAACTTGATAGAAATACTTACAAAAATTTGATGTAGATGCAGGAGCCTCACCAAGATATCCTTGTCCAACCCCTTGCTCAAATGATCCACAAACAAAATGACTATGCTTCACTAGTTATCTCCCTTATGAGATCATAAGTTTGATGCCTTCAATGTCCTCCTCTCTCACCATGAAGATGACTCCTTATATAGGCTTGGAGAGGCCTAACCACTTTAGATATTCTTGGGATAGGTTGAGGATATTTCTCCATTAATTGTGGATCTTCCCTAATATCCAGCCTTGATCTGAGATTTGAATCCAACTAACTCCAGAGATGAGGGGTATTTTTCCCTGATTTTCCTCAACAGCCCAAGATTTCCTCAGATAGCCCAACACTCCCTCAGAATGGGGCACAAAGTGTTGAAACACTCCCCCAAATGAGGGCAGGGAGCACTGACACTCCATGACAGTAGGTAGGGGAGAACTGGCCTTCAAAAATGACTTTTGAGTGGTCTTTTTCATGGTAAAACCTTTGTACTCTTTGTCATGTGATTTCTCCTTTTTAAACCAATCTTTGAGGGTGTCTTTGAAGTGTCCTTGTGATGTCATTTGAGACATGACATAGGCAAGATGACAGTATGATGTCTGTGACACTTGCGACACTTATGGCTAAAATGTGAAACTTTTAACGCTTGTAATGATGAAAATACGTCATCATTGAAATGAGTAATTTTTATGTGTAACATATTGCCCCCCAAAGTACGAAGTTGGAAGACGTGATGATTGAAGTAATTTGTAGACTTTTGAGAAAGGGTATGGACTCGAAGAACCTAGTAGAGGCTACACACAACCATCAAACAAATATTATGATATGTTTCAAACCCAAGGCAGGCATACCTATGCTTGGGTGATAAAGATTTTCAAGGTATGGCCACCATAAAATACGTTGTGGATCCATAATTGTATTAACAAAAAGGTATAGCCACCCAAGATACAATGTGGATCTATACTTCCATGACATGAACTGATCATAACCACGAAAAATACACAATGGATCTACGATATGACAAGACATAGACATGGACCAATACAAAGTGGATCTATGTGATCATATATGTGTCAATATTTAAGAGAAACTCCATTGCAACCTGGGCAAAGTATATTATATCAGAGTGATCACTCAACCCAGGGTCTTCTTACCGATCTTGATGCAGTACAATTTTAACCATGTGAATAGATGTCTTGATGTCAAACATGATAGAAACCACTTGATTACCGGTCAATGAGGTAAACCGTTAACAAGTGCGAGGGAAATCACCATTGATGTCAATGATTCCCAAGGTACCCTAGTACATTCCAGTGAATGTGAATAGATGAGATGAAGTCAAATTTTTTTGGAATCATCCGATCAGGGGTCAATGATGTAAACCCACTGTTGGAAGCAAGGAGACCTTCCATTGAGGCATGTAGGTTCCAAGGTACTAACTAGTTTCTAAGTCTAGTTCCTGGATAATGTGTTGAAGTCGACAAGAATAGACTCATCATAGGAGGGCCTTTATGTATCCCCCATCAATAACATGAAATTGACATAGAGATGTAAATTCGTAGATCAAATGAACATGGACTAAAACAGGTATTGAAATAGGATATATGTGATGGTTGACTCTCTATGCAAATACTTACCTTGAACACTGAGGCACAACAACAGAAACATGACATGGACCAAAACATGGTGATGCAATGGACACTATGAATTTCGTAGGGTGACCCAAAGGAGTAAAGAAACTCAGAGGATTGGTTCAGTTTAGAGGTTCAACGGATTAAAATGTATGCAAATACAAAGTGTCGTGTTCAAGGGAAACTATACGAGTGACTAGTGATGTTTTCAAAAACTGCTTGGCTTGCTTCCTTCAAAATTTTCCCCCATCCAGATAGATGAGTACCTCTTTTTGTTTTTACAAGCTCGAGGAGGATAAAAAATGCTCAATATAACTCACCTTCACTAAGTCCGTCTTCCTTTATTTAACAAATTGGAATAAGTAAGGGTTTGGTTCCATATGGTCCCTTTACTGTGTAATTTTTAACAAGTCCAGATAAGGAAAACTAGGTGGTTTGTCATATTTAGAGAGTCTAAAAATAACTTAAAGATAACTGCAAGGTTGTACTTTTTCATAATGTTAGTCTCGCGAGGCCGAAAAAGAGATAAATTATCACCCGAAAGATTCCCTTTCAAACATTTTAATGAGTGGGAAAGGAAGCAAGATCACTCGACAATCTTTTCATGTTTAGAGAGTCTGAAAAGAGATTAAAGACGATTCCAGGGGGTTCATTTTTTGTGTATCCATGCAAGTCCAAAAAAGAGATAAAATTTTACTCATTGTGTTCTCGTGTTTTTTTGAGCATGAGAACGAACGAAGATCATGCTCGTTAATTCGGCAAGATAAAAATTGAACAAAACTGCTCTGAAACCTGCCAATAATGATAAAACTGCACACCAAGGTATTAATAATGCCTCCAAAATATTTCTCAAAACCCAAAATAACTATGTTTTAGAAAATATGAAAGTTTATAATAGTAAAATAGGGTAAAAATGTCTTTTACCAATTCATTTGTGGAAAGATTTGTAGTAGTGGAGAAATTGAGCTTTGGAGGGTGATTCTTGCATTCATCGGTGTTGAAGCTATGATCATCTATTTCTATCGCCCTCTGGATCAGGTTGGTCCTCTTTTTCTTTCCTTCAATTTGTATGTTTTACATTTTAGTTTTGGGTAATAATTAGGCTTTAAAAATGATTCCCTGGGAGGTCTTAAGCACCGAAAAGGGCTCGGTGCTCCGCTAGAATGCTAGGGGGAGTGCTGCCCGATTTTCCAATGCTCCTCCAAGCTTAGTGAAAGGGCACTAGTGCTTTGTTGAAGGAGTGAAGGAGTCACTACCCAAAAAGCACAAAAATGCCCAAAACCTCGGTGCTCTTCTAAAAGGTTAGGGGGAGCGTCTTGAAAAAATGAGAATGCCATGACAAGCCCTTTATAGGAGCATTGGTTCTCTGATGGGAGATTAAATGTAGTGCTGGCATCATAAAAAAAGAAACAAATGATTTTTTAAGTTTTTTTTGCCCAAAATTTTATCAATGTAACATGACTAATGATCTTTGATTGATGATGATTGTAGGTAAATTCAGCAAAAGTCATGATTGAGTGGAAAGAAAGAGAGCATGAGCTCAATCATGTGGCTGCCTTGAAAAGTCCCCGATCAAGGGTCACATTGAGGAACTGCAGTCTCCTTAAGTTGTTTAAGATACAAAATATGAAGAAGGAAATTATCCTTCTTGAGTACATGATCAGGTTGTGGAACACTGCGAAGCAGGGGTTCCAAATTGGAACACAGCTTCTTACCATCGAGTTGGAGGATGTGTATTTCCTGACGGGCCTCTCAAAGAGAGGGGCTCCTATTATCTTATCTGGACAGAGGGCACTTCCCGTGCCGGTAGAAGAGTACTTGGCAAATCATTGTGTCCCAACATTGAGATTGGTGGGAGGTAGAATTGCAATAAAAGATGTCAGATATCTACCTCTTTGGTCTATTCTATTTTCCATCACAAATTTAGCAGGGATTACCATCTTGCACTTGGTTTTGAGATCACAGGTGGATTATGGTTTGTAGTGTTTAGAGTCGAGTGTGTTTAAATGGAGTGAAACATTCCTTCAAAATGTGAAGGAGAAGATTTCGAGATGTCAGACGGGGCAACAAAAGTAGTTTGGATATGGTTCATTTTTGTTTTGTTCTTCCTAGAACAAATTCCTGAGATGCAACCAAGATTTCACTTTCAGTACGACCGGCGGGTGAATGACATATGGAACGTTGGACAAGTCTATCTCCGAGTCTTGGAACAGATCTAGAGTTCAAATTTACAGCCGACTTATTTGCTTGGCTAAGACGCCAATTGATCGTTATAGAGGACTTCCCATACGCCAAAGTGGACTTCCGAGGGAGCATGGACTTGGTTCTTCCATATTGAATGGACTGGGATGCATCAGGTGAGAAACCAAAACAATCTTGTCAAGTGTTTTTTTGATTTTAAAGTTTATATTATTTTTTTGGGGTACTTAGAATATTTTTTTAATAGACGTATCATTTCATTCTGTATATAGGGGAGCAACATGTCCAACAGATATACCAGCACTGGGGAGCCATGTGGATGCTCAGATAGCAGTAGATCGTGAGGTAGCTACAGGGGGTCTCCAAGAGGTTGAGAGAAACCTCTGTGGTCTGACGATGGGTGTCCCTTACTAAGAGGAGTAGCCAGTGCAGTAGTGTGATTCTCAGAGCACAATGTGATGCAGGAGGACTAGGACCTTTTTGATGTTTTTTGTATAGTCTTTATGACGATGTTATGGGCATGAGGACCCAACATTTTTCCCTTCTATGTAATTTTTTATGTAATCAAACATTTTCTATCACGCCGTATATATATACATATCCAAGTTTTTATGGTGCCAAATGATGTTTTCAAATAATGATGTCCTTTTGTGATGCATTTAATTTACATGTGATGTATGATTTATTTCCTTTATGAAACCTCATCTGTGTGTGAGATACCGATCCATGATGTAATTGGATAATGAATCCGAAGTTGTATTAATTCCTCTTGGTATGTGTCTGTATTCGATAAAATCAAACATTCTTTCAAGATGACAAACTTGTAGATGGAGACGCAATAGGATAGGATTGTGAATAACATAGATTCTATTAAGTTGATCGACCACAAGTTGAGAGTCTAGGTTAATGATCATACGAGATATACCTAGGGAGGAGGCTTCGGTTAAAATTCTGGTGATAGCATGATATTCTACCATGTTCTTAGTTGTCGATCCTAAGAAAATAACTCCTGAACTCACCAACTCATCAGAGCGGTAAATGACCCAAGCCGCAGAAGTAATGTTTTGTGTGTGTCTACTAGCGCCATCTGCAAACCTGACAAAGATAGGAAAGGAAGATGTCATCTGCGCACGCAAACACAAGACAAAGTATAAGTGGCTAAGGAAAAATTCATTCATGTAAGAGAAAAAGACACACCAAACTAAAAATACAATAGTGTACAAAGCACGCATGCTAGGTGTCCTATGCATAGTACTTCTTAAGGTAAAGCCTATTTCGGGGCTCACCCAGGGATATTCCATCGTAGTCAACTAGCTTGTAGGAGCCTCTATGTAAAACACATTTCATGATGTAAGGACCATGCCACAGAGGTTCTAACTTGCCTATCCCTAACTTATCATGAGCCTGTTCATAAACGAGGACTAGATCTCCTTCTGCAAAAGTACGAGGATGGACGGATTTGTTGTAATTATTCTTGATTCGCTTTTGATATGTCTCATTAACAAGAGTGACATCACGACGTGTTTCATCCAACCTGTTCAGGTGTAAGAAGTGTTATTCTTCAACAAAAGTGTGAGGCAAAAGTTCTACTTTGAGTTTCAATGAGGGAATTTCACACTCGATTAGTAAAACAACTTCTATGCCATATACTAACTAGAAAGGAGTGAATCTAGTAGCAGTTTTCACTGCAGTAAGGTAATCCCAGAGAGCGGAGAAAAGTTGTAGGTGCCAAGATGTCTTGTTTTCCCCTACCATATGTTGAATCATGGTTTTAACGACCTTGTTGATAGCTTCAACTTGTCCATTTTCTTGAGGATAGTACGGGGATGAGTTCTCATGGAGAAAACCCAACTTGGCATGCAACTCATTCATCATCTGGTTTTGAAACTGTGAACCATGATTAGTGACAATGGCTTGTGGAACACCAAAGCGAGTGATGATGTGGTTGAAGAAGAAAAGAGCTGTAGTACAACCATCATTTAGAAAGGTAGGCATAGCCTCAACCCATTTTGTGAATTAATCAATGGCGACGATGATATAGCCATCCCCCCGACTGAGGTAGGCTTACACTGCATGAAATCAATGCCCCATTTGGCAAAGGGGATGATGGAAATATTGGGATGCAGCGGAGCGGGGTGGGTTCATGTCATTTTATGAAAAACTTGGCAAGGTGGGCATTTTTTGACTGCCTTAATACAATATTTGAAAATAGAGGGACAAAAGTAGCCGACACGTAAAACAAATTGAGTTGTAGCCATCCCAGAAAGGTGACCGCCACACAATCCGAGGTAAAAGTCATTAAGAATATGTTCAACCTCTTCATGAGTCAAACATCATCGAAGGATAGTATTAATACCACGACGATACAATGTGTCGCCAAATATAAGGTAGCGATGAGAATTGTGACGAATACATCGACGTTCTTCACGAGAGATATCAGGCTGAAAACATTGGGTCTGGAGATAAAGAAGGATGTCTCCACACCAAGGATCCGATGTGATGATGAGGAATAGAGATTCATCGGGGAGAGAATCTATAGGCTTAGTGTCTTCATCAGCATGGGGAATATCACAGATGAGCTCCGCAACACCAAGGATTTCTTGGCTTTGGACTTAGCAAACTCGAGATTGAATTCCAGAAGGATGACGATCCATTTGGAATATTTTCCCCCAAGAACTTGACATGTTAGAATGTGATACATGGGGTTAGATTCTGTGATAACTATGGTAGTGTGTAGAAAAATGTAATGATGAAATCTATGGACAACGATGACAGCTTCCAGAGCCAACTTCTCAACATGTGAATATCATAGCTGTGGACAGGATAGACATTTGCTCAAATAATATATCACATTTTCTTCACTGTTAAGGCCCTCTTGAACTAACACCATTGCAATAGTGGAAGTAGAGGCTGCTAAGTAAAGGATATAGTCCTTTGTATAATTCAGAAGATGCAATGGAGGTGCATTGGTTAATGCATGCTTAAGAGAAGAAAAATATCGTTGAGAAGTGTCATCCTAGATGAAAGGAGTGTCTTTCTGCAACAATCACATAAATCTTTTGGTAATCTCAGCGTAGTTACAAATGAAACAACGAAGAAAGTTTGTTTTCCCCTGCAAACTTTGGAGTTGTGTCAAATTATTAGGTGGAGGTAAAGCAAGGATAGCCTTAATTTTTAAAGGATCCACTCGAATCACATCCTTGGAAACAATGAAGCCGAGGATTTGAACCGATTTGAAAACAAATATACACTTGTGTGGGTTCAAAATAATGTGGTAGAACTGGCATCGAAGAAAAATAGCACGTAGATGACCAAAATGGTCTGATCGATTGATGAATGGGCAGGTATCATCGAGGTAAGGTTCCACGATATGTTTGATATTGTGGAAAGAATATGACATGGCCCGCTAGAATGTAGCACCAACATTTTTTAGGCCAAACGGTAGTTTCTGATAAGAGAAAGTTTCACACGGGAAGACAAAGGTTGTCTTATGCTGATCAGCGGGTAAAATGTCAATATGGTTGTACTCTGAGAAACCATCCATGAAAGAGAAAATCACACTACTTGTGCAATTATCAATGATCTAGTCAATGAAGGGCGTAGGGTAGTTGTGTTTTGGACAAGCCTTATTGAGGTACCTATAATCAATGAAGACACGAATGGTCCCTTGCTTCTTAGTGACCGAAACAATATTCAAAACCCATTTCGTCAAAGGGACAAGATAGATGAAGCCAGATTTCAATAATTTCTCAACTTATACCTTAATAGTCACGGTATTCTTAGGATGGACCAGGTGGAGTTTTTGTCGAATAGGTTTTACACCAGGGTAAGTTTTAATCTCATGCACAATGATCGAAAGATCGATCTTTGGAATTTCTTCATAGCTCCAAGCGAAGACATCGCAAAATTATTTAAATAAAGAGGTATAAGAAACCACTTCCTCAGGCGAACAATTAGCACCGAGATTAATATTTTTCGCAACACCTTCCTTGATTGAAATGTCAATAACGACCGTAGAGGTAATGTTGCTTAAATTCCCCTCGGAAATAGTATCTTGTGTAAGTATGGGTGATTGTGGAAAGTCGACAACATCGGGGGGAGATAGAGTGTATAACTTCCTGCATTTCTTCAAGAGGTGGAAGAAAAGAGGATGGATGATGGTTATCATCCGAAGGTACTTAATCAATGCTAAGAATTTCCATAATAGATTCGTCGGATGAAAATATTTGAGAAATGTAGTCAAAGGAAGATGTCAAGGAATTCAACCAAGATGGCATTGCGTAGGTGTCGAGTGCCAAGCGATGTTGTTCATCCGAGGAAGGAGAGGTTGATTGAATAATAACGTATGAAGACTTGGCCGGACTAAGTAGCATGGTGTCACCTAGTGCATCAAACTCTATAAGACTAGGTACAATCCAGGGATCAGATGATTCCAAAGACTGATAAGTCGTAGTCGAAATCATATTGACTGTGGAAATATGATGTGTGGTAGGAGGGAGTGGTGCAGGGAAGGTACCCATAAGGGTGGAATATTTTAACAATCCTACACCAACACTTTCATACATGATCTTGTGATATCCCAAGAAAGGAATATTGTTGGTAGCGGGAGCATGGGCATCGGGTGTACATAAATCTAACTGATCAATAGTGACAATTTTTCCCTGATGAGAAAATTGTACACATCGAAACACCGACAAAGTGACGACAGTAATATCGTAAAACCAACTTCTTCTTAGTAATAATTTGTAATCGAGGGGGGCATCGACCATCAACAAAGATGGTTTTTCCACCCAACTGGACGGAGAGGGACTGCAAAATACCGTGAGGATGAAAACCTCTACCATCGAATGTGCACAACTTTGTGGGGGATTTGTTAAGTGCGTGTGATTTTAAGCCTTTCCAACAGGATAAAGACATGACACAAGTAGAGGCTCCCTCATCCAAGATAGTGCGGTGAATTTGTTGATTGTGAACAACAACATCAATTTGAAAAGAAAGTTGGTGAGAGAGTAGAGACTTAAAATTATCTAGGTTAAATGTGATATTTTTGGATGACTCAGGATCATAAGTGCCAATAGCAGCAAAGAGAGTTCTACGTTGAGTTGGGAAGTGTTGTAGAACTTCTAATGAAGACATATCACACGGTGCTTGAGCCAAATATTCAACAATGTTGTAGTTTTGGGTGGCACATGAACTAGGATTAAAAGTAGATTTACGGATAGTGCTCTTGGGAGGGTGTAATATAGAGTCGAACATAGGTTTCTCTATTTGAAGCGATCCAGACAGAGGACTAACATATGGATGACTAATGGAGGATGGTGATGGATTCAGTAAAGTACCGTTAGTGACCTTTCCTTTGTTAGGTTTAGCTGGCGTGTCGTAGGTTATAGAGCGGGTGGTTAAATCAATCCCATTAAACATATAAATATGGGCACTTGTCAAGGCTTCATCATGAGAAGGGTGGCTGGAACTACCCCTCTGAGTGGGGGTTTGAGCAACCTTAGATTGTTGCTGAGGAAAAGGATGAGTAAGCACAACGGGTTGGGAATTCTGCTTAAAAAGTCTTTCCACTTCATCATGATGTGGGTAGTCTCGAGTGTAGTGATCGTCACCAAAAATAAGACATGGGAATTCTGACTTCCACTGTGGTTTCTTTTCGGTAGCAGGTGGTGGGTTTTGAGCTTTGGGTTGTTCATTTTTATTATTCTTCTTCGGTTTTTTCTTTGTCTTTTTCTTACCTCCAGATTGTTGTGGAGGGGCAGAGTGAATTGCATTCACCTCAGATATTTGAGTTTGGGGGGAGGTAGAGGAGAGTGAGGTCGAACTGGGAGTTGGTGCCGAAGTAGATCGATTTGTTGTTCCAATCGACCGGGAAGCAGATTGGGTTTTGACAGAGCCGATAACTCCATCTGCATGTGATGTGGATGAAGTTGGAGATGGATTGGTAGTTGCATGGGTAGCATTTGGGATAAACTCATACAAAGTACCAGATTGTGAGTAGACAAAATCTAAGTAATGAGCCCGATCAATGGCCTCTTCCTCGGTGACTAAACCACCCATGGTGATATCACGATAAATCAGGGGTAACAGTGATTTAGTAAAACATTCCGCCAATAATTGGTCAGGAATGATTGCTTTGATCAACCTTCGTCGCCATCTTCATTCGTGAATATGAACATAGATATGCATAGAGTTGGTTTGGTGAAGGGAGGTCAAAAGTTAGATACTTGTATTGTAATGAATGGGTAGTTGAAAGTGTGTGAGAAAGGACATAGCAAGGGACCTGAAATCTTGGAACGAACCACGTGGAAGATCAATATACCACTTGGTTGTTGAGCCCATAAGTGTTTGCTGAAAAAGACATAAATGTATAGAATCGTCCATTAAGGAGTTTGATGAACACCATAAATGGAAATTCATCACATGGTTGTTCTGGTCTTCCCCAGGTTTACCGTCAAATTTTGGAATATCGGAAGATAATTTAGTAGGAATCACTGGCTAAAAGGGATAATGTAATATAGGATCATTGGTCAACCGAGACAAGTATGGGAGATCCAGAGTCATGAGAAACAATAGTTGTTAGTTAAATTGAGGGTGATATTGGTGTGGCATAGGGACACCAGTAGGGCCGTAAAATGTGTTAGGTGGATAATTGTATCCAGTAGGTCCTCCTACATATGGTTGTTGCTTACTAGAACAAAAAAGATTCGATGATGGTTGAGAAACATGTGAAAATGGAGGATAACCTGATGGGTTCTGAGGATTATAAGTCGGTTGATGGGTTTTCCCATAAGGGGGATAAACATTTTTTCCATGAGGAGGATAAGTTTGTTTCTTTCCTGGATGATGTTCCCCCCAAGGGAGTAGCGGATTTCCTGGAAAAGGAATGTGCCAAGGATTTTGTGTCACATTCTGTCCATACAACTGGTTAGGGAATCCAGTTTGATATTTCCCCCTAAGCTGAGATTGTGTCCCCATTTGATTTTGACTCCCAA
>ML779903.1:1907979-1936941 GCA_009831015.1 Picea engelmannii | reverse complement strand
TCTGGAAACCAAAAGTGAATGAATGGCTGGAGGCTCCAATTGGATTAGATCCACCAAGACCAGCTCCTCCAAATAAAGGTGTAGGTATAGAAATTTTGAGTGTAACCTGGGTAGTGTTGGTGATAGAAGGATTCAGAGCTATTTACCCAAGTGGAATTAATGGATTTGGTCTAAGTGGTGTTCCAATTGGAGCCTGGGATGGTGTCACATTTCCGGTGGGGATTGTAGAAACATGTGGGACCATAGTGGAATGGTCCATTTGGAGAGAAATAGTTGATCAAGGACCAAATAACAGTGTGTATGACACGACGGTGGCACTGATGGGTGTACTAGAAAAGTGATATTATGGTACCGTGTAAGTAGCAAACGTTTCAGATAGTTGGGATACAACAGGTATATCAGATTCTGCCCCTGAGCCGAAAAGATCCCGCACTGTGAGAGGTGGGTTTCTAAATATGTCAGTTGTGCAAAAGGGATTCTCACCTTCATGGCCTGTGAGGGGTTCGATCGGTATTCCAGAAGTATCAACAACAAGTTCTATAGATAAATTTAGATGGGGAATATGTCTCTCATAACCGTGAGGAATTCGAAAAGAATCTAGAGAATCGAAAATTTGGAAATGTTCTAAAGAGTCAGTTCTTTCCACTTGTGAAGTGGTGGTGTCCTGAACCTCACTCTATTGAGGAGAGCCTTGCGGTGGATCAGTAGGAAAAGGTTGGTAACCCTCAGGATCTTCTGGGGGTATACCTTGCATTCTGTGTGAACGACGTGGAGGAATATTGCCCAAACCAAATACTTTACGGAAAAAATCTATGGCCAACTAATGAAAAGAAACAACATACACTAATAACAGATAGGAATCAAAACAAAGCAAACAAAACATTCTCTCGATGGCCGTACTAGTTGGTGATGAAATCCAACATCGTGAACCAAGTCAAGGAGGGGCTAGGATATGAGTGGGTGGAATAGTAAGGATGGCGACCTGCTTAACAAACTTATACCTTGGTGCAAGCTTCCACGCAATAATTGTGGATTTAGCATTCAAGGCGCCTAAGTGAGTTTTACCACCATCTGTTCCAGGTACAATGAAGACTTCCCTTCACCATCACGTGTGTAAAAAAACCTAAAGATTATGGCTACTAAGAACACCAACTGAAAGTTGGCCCCAGGGTGGGTACAGTCGATAGTCTAGTCCAAACATATGGGAAGGATAACAAGTCTAAAATCCTTCGAGACAACTGAGGACAAGTGGATCGGTAGAACTCGAGAGGACCCCGAATAGATTCAACATTCACGAAGCACCGAGACCAAATGAAGGCAGTTGAGCCTCAATAAGAACCCCCAATATACGATCTGACTACTACAAACGGTTGAACCATAGAGGGATAATCTTTGTAACTCTCCCGAATGCGAACTCGTGCGTAAACCCTGTGTGAGAGGGGGATCCCAGAAAGCTTATACGAAAATTGGATTTTCTCTCCCTGTCGCAAGATGCTAATGTTTGTTTTGAATGCTTTGGAGAGTTGTACTCATAGCCTAATCCAAAGCGCTAATCCTAGTCTAATGTTGCTGGAAGATTCTAAAAACAAAAATTTCTAGATCAATTTTAATTAGCATTTATTTTGCAGTTGTTCTTTAATCAAGGGTGTATAAGAGTGAAACTGATGATATTGTGACTCAATTCCCACAAAATGCATAAGAAATGATAAGAAATCTTTTCTTTCAATGAATGTCTATTTAAGGGAAGGAGAAGGAAATTTCCTTTCATTGTCAAACACTAAGATGCAATAACCTCATGCAACTGTTTCTCAATCTAGAATCCAATATGATGCTAAAATATTCATAAACTCGTTCTAATATCCAAAAACCAATCATGAAAATATATCCTTTTGTTTTAAATGTGACTGATAATCAGTTTGATGTAAATGTTCCTATGTCATTCATACTTCAAGATCTACGAGATTTAAGCAATTGGAAGCCAACTTCACATAAACAAAAACACACTCTTGTTGTGATCAAACAAGAAACATAAAGAAAACCAAATTTGCAAAAAGAAGAACAAAAAAACTCAAAACAAAAGAAAATGCCTGAAAAAATGACCTCAAAGATCTCAAATGGAATGGTGCATAGATCTCTTAACTTCCTTACAAAAACCTTCATTCAATCAGATAAGTGAACAAGCAGTGGTTTGACTCCAAATCTTAGGGAAGAAGAGTGACTCAAAGTAAGGAAGAATTATCTCAAAAATCCAAATAAAACATCATCAATTCTTATAAATCAAAATGTTGGAGGCCAAAAACAAGGACACACTAAGATGGTAATAACCCTGAGCAGATGAAAAAGTAAAAACTAGACTTAGAGATCAACTCCCAAAACAATTTTTAGCAGAAAAAGGCTAGTGCTCTGGTGTTAAGGGTACCAGAGCATTGCAACACTCTATGGGAGCCTGAAAAGGAGTGTCAGCACTCTGGTGGTAGAGGTCAGGGAGCATTGGGCTCTCATAAGACTAAAATATTTCTTGAAACTAAAAAAACTCAGGAAATCTAGAAGTTGAGTGTGTATGGAACAAATCCAAGGGCCAACAACACATCTAAGAATCATATACATAGCATGAATAATATCTAAATTGATCAAAGGCCAAAAAAAATACCAAGGAAGGAAACCAAAGCTGAAAGCTTTGATTCCCCAGTGGAGTCGCCAATTTCTGTTACAGGAAAATCCCCCTGCAGATAGGTGGATTCCCTCTTGAACCCTAAATCTGTAACATCAAGAAATAAAGGTGCTAACTTTGGTGAGTGACATCCCTTTAATCCTAGATAAACTAATCTATAGAGAAGAGGTAGAAGATGTACCTTTTTACCATGTTTTTCCTCTCCCAGTTCCAAGTTGAGCTCCAATCCACAAGATCTTGAATAGGTCTTGCAATCCAATCAAAGACAAAACATGCTTCCTATTCTACTATGATTAGTCTGAAACTATATCTATCCATTAAATACAATTTCATGTAGGCATACACAATCTTGAAGGAAGCAAGCCAAGCACATGTATTAATGAGAATTTGATAGCAATACTTATAGACCTTTTATGTAGATGAAACAACCTCACCAATCTCTCCATGTCCAAACCCTTGATCAAATGATCCACAAACAAAATGACTACGATTCACTGATTATATCCCTTTTGAGATCATAATTTTGGTGCCTTCAATGTCCTCCTCTCTCACCATGAAGAGGCCTCCTTATATAGGCTTGGAGAGGCCTAACCACTTTAGAGATTCTTGGGATAGGTTGAGGATCTTTCTCCATCAGTTGTGGATCTTCCCTAAGATCCATCCTTGACCTTAGATACGAATCCAACTAACTCCAGAGATGATGGGGATTTTTCCCTGATTTTCCTCAACAACCCAATATTTCCTCAAATATCCCAGCGCTTCCTTAGAATGGGGCACAAAGTGTTGCAACACTCTTCGAAAGGAGGGTAGGGAGCACTGGAACTCCATGATAGTGGATAGGGGTGCGCTGGCCTTCAAAAATGAATTTTGAGTGGTCCTTTTCATGGTAAAAACTTTGTACTCTTTGTCATGTGATTTCTCCTTTTTAAACCAATCTTTGAGGGTGTCTTTGAAGTGTCCTTTTGATGTCATTCGAGACACAACATACTCAAGATGACTGTATGATGTCTGCGACACTTGTGACACTTATGGATAAAATGCGAAACTTTTAATGATTGTGATGATGACAATAGGTCATCATTGAAATGAGTAATTTTGATGTGTAACATCTTGCCACCCCATATTTCTTATCACCTTTTCCAAAAGGGGGGGCCCTAAGTAGCAAAAAGGAAGGGAGGATCTTTGGAATACTAAGATTATGTAGATTTTCTGTTGTAAAATAATCGAGGAGTTAAATAACAAGATGTAGAGTTTATCCAAGTTGAGTTTCATTTCCGAGGTCGACAGGAAGACATCTAGGTATTTCTTAATGGCTTTGGCCTCCTAGACGAAGGGATTCCCAAGGAGGAGGGTGTCATCGAAAAATTGAAGGTAGGTTAGCGACTCTGTTTCAGGGGCAATTTACAACCCTTTTAGGTGGCCTTCTCTCTAGGAATGCTTCAGGAATATCCCTAAGCCTTTCGTGAGGATAATGAATATGTAAGGAGAAAGGGGATCTCCTTGTCTTAGACCCCAGGAGGCATTGAAGGTTGGGCAAGGGGATCCATTTACCAATATAGAAAATAAATCCAAGGAAGAAAGGGACGAGATCCAATGTATCCATGAGGGGTTGAAGCTGAAGGCTCCCAACAAGGATTTTAGGACACTCTAATTTATTTTATCATAGGCTTTGGACAAGTCGAGCTTAAGGAGCATCCATGATTTTTTACTAGATTGCAGAGAGTGTATGGTTTCATGAGGGACTACAATTCCATCTAGAATTTTATTACCTTAAAAAAAAAACCCTTGTTTAGGTGATATGGTTTCCTGAAAGATGGGATTCAATATTTTATCTATGACTTTGGTTATAATTTATTAAACAACATTGCATAAATAAATGGGATGATACTTATCTGCAGTGTTTGATTCCTTTTCCTTGGGGATCAAGGCTATGAAGGTGGCACTGGAAGCTCATAGGATTTAACGGGAGGTTCTAAGTTCCTCCACTGCTTCCCATAAGTATTTTCTGATAATTCTACAGTAGGTTTGGAAGAAATCAACTGTGAATCCATTTAGCCCCAGGGCCTTTCCCTATGACATTTCCTTCACAGTTTCTTCCACCTTCTTCAAGGTCACTTCTTTCAGCAGGTTTTTGTTCAAGTCTTCCGAGACTTGTTTAGGAATAGAATGTAAGATTAGGTCAGTGGCTTCCCATCGGTATTGATAAGGCTCTCAGAGTAGTGATATGAAATGATCCTTGAGGTGATTATATATGTCTTCATGTCTTTCGACTATCACCCCTTCATCCATTTTCAGGGAGTGTATTCAGTTATAGTTATGGCATTGGAGGAGAGAGTTGTGGAATAATTTGATATTCTTGTCTCCCTCTTGAAGCCAAAATGTCCTAGATTTCTGATGAAGCATGATTTCCTCTTGCTGGTCCATCTCTTCAAACTCCTCTCTAAGGGTTTTTTCCTACTGTGGCCTCTCTGGATCAAGCCCCTCCTTATTTATTTCTCATTGCACTTGTTCCATCTTCATCTACATATCTCATTTATCCTCTTGGATATTTCCAAAGACTTATTTATTCCACTTCTTGAGGCTTGTTTTTATATGCTTCAGCCTTTTTTGGAACTGAAACATTTTTTCCCATACAACTCTTGATTCTCTCCCCACCATTCTTTCACCTTTTACATGAATTTTGGGTGTCTGCTCCATAACTTCTCAAATCTGAAGGGCTTTGGTCAGGATCCTAGTCCATCCAACCATATTAACAAGATTGGTTAGTGATCCAAACCATAAATAGGTCTTCTCTCCCCACCTAATCCCTGTTTTTGTTGGAAAGAGGATTCTGAGACCAGAAATCTGTCTAACCTTTCTGCTATGTGATGTCTCCCTCCTCTCCTATTACTCCAAGTATATCTTCCTTCTATGGGGATTATGTCTATTAGTCAAAGTTGGTCAATGAGTTCTTTGAAGGATTGGTCCTCTGGGATAAGATGCCCTATCCCTCCTTTCTCGTCTTCCAGGGAGGTTATCATATTAAAATCCCCTCCTACTATCAAAGGTTGATCATTCATGCTCGATCCTATATCCTTAAGTTCGCTCATGAAATCTCTCTTGTCCCCCAGAGCACAGGGGTCGTAAACCTACGAGATTGTTACTTGATCTGTAGACCCTTTTATATTATAGGAGAAGGTTATTATCTATCTTGATTGATTTATCATCTCCACTCTGATTTTATTTGGGTTCCAAAGGACTACCAGAACACCAAAGGCCCCCTCTGCTTCAGAGAATATGAACTCGCATGGTTTCCATATTTTCCTTGCTATGGATTCCATGCTTTTCTTATTACATTGAGCTTCTTGCAACATTACTATGTCCATATTTTCTTGTTTCAGTTTGTTTCTCAAGATTATGTGTTTTCTAGTACCATTAAGACCCCTAATATTTCATGAAAGGATACTCATAATTAACTTTTGGTTTGAGGGAGGAAATACTTGTCTGATAGTCCCACTACCTAGCCTAGATCTATGAGAAGATCTCTTGTTTCTTCTAGAACATTCTTATGTGTCTTTTGTCCTTTTTTCCTCTCTTCACCTCCAGGTTTCTTGGATATTTTTATGGGGTTCAATTTTATACCCAGGTTTCCAGACGAGAAGGATGGATTGTTCGTAATTGGTTGTTTTCTTTTTTTCCTGAGAAACTCTCCGTGTAGCTGATGAAGTTTTCTTAATTGCGTATTATTTATTTATTTTTCTCCATGGAGCTCTATTAGCGCTCATAGGTCCACCTCTATTCCTTCTAAGTTGGAGGCCTGGTTAATATATTCCTTCACTGGTTCATCCTAGGAATCTTCTGAAGCCTCCTCCTCTTGCATCTAAACTTCCTGACTCTCGATTGGTAGGTTTTTCTTGCTTGCCTATGTTTTCCAACATTTTTGTATTTCTTCCTATTTTGTCTCTCTATTATCCTAGTTTGGGAGTTCCTTCTCTATGTTTGGTCACACTCCTTGTTTGGCCAACTTCTCTTTTTTCTCTGCTAAGATCTAGAATTTATTTTCATGTTTTCTGGTTCCTTCCCTCGGGTTTCTATTTCCTCTGTGCCCCACCTTTATTTTGGGGGGGGATTTTATGAATCCTTTCATTTCCTTCTCCCCATTTCCTTTGTTATTTATTAGATATTGATTTTGGGGTCATTCCGAGAAAATATGTCTATGTTCATGGCATTTTCGGCAACATAATAGAATGTGCTCATAGTCTATGGGTTGAACCCATTCATTATATTGGAATGAAATAGTTATTGAATTAGGGAGAGTGGATGCCATATTCATGAAGACATATATTATAGCATAGGTGTATTTAGCCACATTTTTTATTTCATATATTTTAACAAAGGATCCTAACGTGTCACCAATTCCTGCCAATGTTTCTAGGTGCCAAAACTCATCGGGTAGTGAGTACGGTCTAATCCAGATAGGGGTTGTAGTGAATTCCTCCTTTTCTAGGGAGGAATGATCAGACCAATACCTAAGGTGGAGCCCCACTGAGTTAAATAAATATGGACCCTCATCAAAGATTCAATCCATGTCCTCAGAGTAGGTGAACATTGTTGTAAAGAAATCTTTGGATATGATCTTAAGACTTATTTATCCTTTAACTTTCCATTTCGAATTGATCCAAACCATCAACGCTTTATCCATGGGACAAATCCCCATGAATTCACCAATTAGAGCATGGTTTGTCATATATTGTATTTAGTCTCCTACCAATGGTTAAGTGACCTCGTACCTCAGTTTCTCCACTATTTTAGCTAGACACCCATTAATTAATTTATTGTTGTATGGTTTGCTTGTACCTGCTCTGTTTGTTGATGCATCATCTTTTTCTTTGGTTCTCTCCATTTCTTCCATGAGGATGTCATTTGGCGGCTTGTTGTCTCCTACTAATGCATTTTTAAACTATTTTTTCAGTTCATTTTCTTTGACCACTTCTACTATGGCATCCAGACCCTCCACCCCCATTACACCTACCAAACTTGCTTCCTTAATCTTAACTCTAACCCTCTGAACTTTTCTTCAAACCCTAACCCGATCCTCCTTCTTTCTCCATCTTCTCCTCGAGTTCTACATGAAGTGCCTCCTATGCATGCATAATGTTACTATGACATATATTGCTAAATATTCCAAGATTGAAGAGATGAAATAAAATAATAAAATTAAAAAATGATAACAATCATTTGATTTTTGAGTTGTACTTTTTCATAAATATTTAAGTAGCATACAATGAGGTTCTATATAAAAAATATGATGTGTATAAGTTGATCTATTTTATTAGCTTCATCATCTTAATTGTAAACATTGTATCTTGTTTATTGTGAAAAAATCATTCACATGCTCACATCTTAGGTGAGGATAAAATATATCAATTAACCTTCTATAGTGTTATCTGAAGCAATAGATATTAACTAAAATCAACTACTTATTTATCAATTCTTACATGATGCAATTCATTAAAAAATTTCAAATATAGAAGTTTTGTATTCAAATAAAGTCACATCCATTGGCATCACTCTCTCTCTCTCTCTCTCCATTCCCTTCAACCTCTTCTTAATGTGCCCCAATTGCTCCATATCCCTTCCTATTTATTGTTATTGTTTCTCTATTCCATCCTGCTTTTGATGATCATGCCCATATGAGGCTACTCACATCGATGGAAATTATTTTTTTTGTTCTAATAACCCACTATTGAGTTCTTTCCAAACATTGTTTTTACAAAAAAATGTTTTTACTTGATGTCCATGTGGAATTCCACCAATGAACAATTAACTTTTATGTATAAGTATAAACATCTAAATATCTATAGCCAATGTCCTCTACCTTACACATATATATTGCACAATGTAGGTCTAATGATCATACTTGTAAGGAAATAAACACCCACACTAAACAAACTAGGAAAGAAAATACATATTTAAGCAAGAAAGAAACGAAAACACACAGTACACATAGATTTTACCATGGAAACCTAAATGGGAAAACTAACATTCCTTAAGGGTGTTTCTCTCTTGTTGTCTTATTAATTTATTGAATAAAGAGTGACATGAATAACCTTGGTATATACCTAATACACGATCTCCATCATACTCTCTTTCTTTGTAAAAGAACAACCCTACAACCAATTAAGCTGCCATCTACATGACCAACAACACTAACATGAAGATCAATTTAATATGATTACAACATGCCTTATTTATAGGATTTGAAACATGAAAAACACTAAATTATGGTTCCCAAAAATGTTTACATATTTGTGTAGATGATTGGATTCAATCATGCAAATATTTGAATTTTGTTACAGTCAAGTTTAGCTGGTTTACCAGTCGAATTCCCAGTTGACTTCCAGTCAATATCCAATTGGTTTCAAATCGACCTCTTGTTGGCTGGCATTTTGACTTCATGTCAATAATTTTGAATATAAATTCTAGTTCGATCACTTTGACCTCGAATTAACCAGTGACTCGACCTGACTTGTGGGTCAACTTATAACCTAGTCGATCCACCTCGACTAGATAGTAGAGTGATTGTTCTTTCACTACAAAGAATATAACAAACCAACATTATCCCACTTGTTGTATTCTTTGCTAATACAAGAGAACCTAAAATTTTGTTCATAGACCTAGGGAAGCAATTCCCATTGCCTCTTTACACCAAGATAACTTCACAACACTTACAAACTTGGTCAAAGAGTCTTCTATGTTTATCGATTTCCAAAGTATCTACTTTCTTGAGAATAACCTTGTTTCTTTCCAACATGTCTCTCATGAAATGGTGTTTTACATCAATATGATTCATCCTAGAATGACAAGCTGGGTTCTTTGCAAGAAATAGTGCACTTTGACTATTTCAATTTATATTTGTATCTCACTAATCAAACCTAATTTGTAAACACAATCAATGAAGCCATATTGCTTCTTCCCTTCCATGAGTGGTTTACATGCGTTCAACTTATTTTGTAGACAATACTATGGCCTCGTTTCACTTAATCATCCAACTGATTACTCAACAGAACATCTTGAACACATATCTACTAGTTGACCTTTGTTGATCCATATCTCTATCACAGTCGACGTTGACAAACCCATGCACTTTTACTTCCCTGTCAACTTTAGGTTTCCCTTAGTAGCATATATAATAATGTTTTATAACACACAAATACTTGAACACTCTCTTTACAACAATCGAATCCTATTTTCTCATTGTCGACATGTATCTTCTTCTTGATATTTGTAGCATAGGACAATTACTTTCACATAGGTCTATGTGTCAAGATTATAGTAATGTTTTATACCACACAAATACTTGAACACTCTCTTTCCAACAATCCAATGCTATTTTCGCATTGTCGCCGTGTATCTTATTCTTTATATTTGTAGCATAGGACAATTACTTTCACATAGGTCTAAGTGTCTAGATGTGTGGAATTCATTCAAAGCCTTCTACCTTGATACTTTACTTTAATTAAAGGAATTATTAAAGTAAATTTCCTTTATTAATTAGTTAATTTTATTTAATGAAATGTTAAAGTAATTAACATTAGTGAATTAAATCTTAGCCATTGAGATGGAGTGTGGTGATATGTAATCTCAAACGTCAATCACTTTGGAGATTAGCATTAGGTCATAACTAGAGATTATAAAAGAAAGGCTAGGGTAAAGAAGGAATGATTGTTTTGACATAGAGAGAAGAGAAGGACTTTTTCTCATGGAGATCTTGGATAGGTGGAGAAGGATTTTCATATAGAGATCGATATTGTTATCACATGAAATTGTCAAAGTCTTGTGGGTTTGTGGTTTCTACCTAAGTCTGTAATTTTTCCCTGTCTCTATCCTTTCCGCAGACCAAGTCTTAATTTTCCCCTTCAGTCAGAAAAGTCATTTTTGTTTGCCCCTTTGTGTTTGATCACTCATATCCTTGGCATCTATCATCGATCCTTCTGTCTTCCCAAACCCACAACCAGTTTTTCAAATACTTGATCATGCAGGCCGCAATAAGGAACACAAAGCACAACTTTCTCAAACAATTTGTTTCAGGATTGAAGCATAACTAGAAATAAGTTTTAATCTTTCAGCGTCGAATTTAACGAAGCTACCAAAGTGGCCCAAGGCCTGAAGTCCCAAAGGATTGAAATGTATCTGATTCGTTGATCAACAAGCATCGTGTGTTGTCAGATCCCTAGCTCCGAGGAATTTGGTTGGAGAAAATAAAGTTTGTCTATTGAAAGTCCCAAAGGCCGATCCGCGAAGTAAATCTTGGTCGTTGTTTTGAAATGGAAGATATGATCCATTGATTTGGAGGGGGAATATTTGAGCCCCTGACCGTGAAATCCTCATCCAAGATCATGATATCGATGACCACAGTCCATTGTGGGAATGCAACATGCTCGGGTGATAATTTTCTTGAGCGGTCCCGCAATTAAAATCATGGTAATTCAAGAGCGATACATGGAGAAGGGAGATGGATTGTGGGCCCAAAATATGTCTAAATCCAAACCACCTTTGAGCGGCCCCACAATCATGTGCTCATATAACATCCTATCCAAGAGAAGCGCATGGTCGTCGCTCACTCGTTGGGGCATGCGAGTTTTCTCCAAGCACCTCGCTCCACATCACCCCTTTGCATACACTATTAGACTTCCACCTGCAAATCTCGCATTGGTCACATACAAAGACCATTCATGGCCTCAAGGCATTAGGATGGACTTGCATAATTCATTGTAAGTATCTGAGAATAATTATGGGTGTCAGGCCCAATCCTAATCCCAATTAAGACAGTTATTGAAGATTGTGGGCAACATTTGAGACCTCGCCCCATCCCATAAATGGAAAAAATTGTAGAGCAGCCATGAAGGCACACTTACAATCTGAAGCTTGCTTATGGGAAATTTTTCTTGTAAATCACATAACTATGCCTGGCTCGCATCTAACATCATGAAGTCTGCACAACTTGACAGAGTGGGCATTGACTGAAGGATTTCAAGGCAGTGATCTGATCACATTCCTGGTGGTTGCAACATTTTAGTATATATAGGAAGTTTTGATATTTTTTTAAGGTCGAATGGTTGAGCTAGGCTCCCTACTATTGTAATATTTTTATGAAGAACACTGGTTCTTTGGTTATGTATTTTTTTTTCGAGACATCTTGGTTAATCTAAGTCAGTTTTCTTGCTCCATCTTATTTTCCTTTCATACTAAGAGAGTTCATGAATGATTGATTCACATGAATTGTTGTAACTGTATTATGATGAATGTTTTGATTATAGTGTTGTTATAATTTATTTCAGTTTCCTTGAAATTTGAATCCAAGAGGATCTTGTGTTTGAGTTTTTCCTTCTTAGGCTGCTTGAAGACATGATGTCCATAGCAGACCTCTACACTCTCCTCACCAAAGTCGTCCCTCTATTCAACCTTACTCCAACTTATTGATTGAAGTTAATTCCAGACCTCAAATGCTTGTGCATGCTAGTCCAGATTTCTGAGTTAGAACGTTATTATCATTGAGTCTGCGCCCATTTGACCCCTTTAAAACCAACCTGTGACATATAAACTGATGGGTACTGGAATTCTAGTGCTAACATTTCTGGCGTCGTTTCCAGGGAACGAATTGAAGACATTTACCTGGGATAGAATGACAAAGAAGATATGATTCTAAAGGTGCATCAGATATCAATACCATTGAAGATTGCTACTTGCACTTGGCGACTCCACTGTTTCGACTCCATTTTTTCAGTTCTAGCTCCTAAAGGCAGACACATGAGGTCCACTTCACTGCTTCTTCTAGCAATGTCTGAAGCTCACCCAGAGGAAATTATTAGAAAGGAAAAGATCGCTCAAAAAGGTACCTATACTATTGTACCAAGTTTTTCTGATAATTTACATAATCCCTCCTTACAAACTGTAGTAACTGTTTCTGATTCTCCTATTATACAAACTCCTATAGTTTCAAGAAATTTAAGTTTTGGGAGTTTTCCTGCTGATTTCTCCCATCCTATTCTTGGTTTGAAGGAGAGAGATTTGAAACCCCTTTCTCCCTCAAAGTTGTGAAGTGGAAGGACAGAGCTTTGACCTTAGAAGAATTTCCTACTCCTCCTCCTATTAGAGTTGCTACAGTTACAGAAGGTGAAACTTTTGTTACCTCTATCCCTTCATCTTTATCTCCTAACGCTCAACCTTTTCCTTTTTCTCCCAGAAGCAGAGCCCCAATCTCGCCTGCCCGAACTCCATCTCCTCCTAGTTCCCCTCCAGTTCATGTCCAAATGTCAGGTGCTAATCCTTCTAGGAACATGATGGTTGAGATATTGGCTGCTAGATATGCCCCTCTAATTTTACCTCAGCCTATGAATTCTCTCCCAGCCATGAACAACCTTAAGTACATGCCCTAGTTCATAGGGGAGGGAGACATGACTACAGAAGAGCACCTTGCATCCTTTTATAGATATGCAGAGATTCAGGTCATCAAAAATGAAGATGTGTGGATGAGAGTTTTTGTACAAAGTCTTGATGGTGATGCCAGGGACTGGTTTAATGACTCTCCCCCTAGATCGATTGATGGGATTGTTGGTCTAGATGATTCATTCCTAAGAAATTCAGGTAGTAAAAAAGATCTCCTTTATTATATTACAGAATTCAGGGCACTTAAGTGAGAAGAGGGGGAATCTGTTTTAGACTTCTCGAAGATATTTAATAAGATGTATAAAAAGATTCCCACTAAATTTAAACCTATAGAAACCTCTGCCAAGATGACTTATGGTAGTGATTTATACCCTGATTTTTTCCTCTTGCTGAGAGAAAGAAGGGCTACCTCCTTGGCTCATATGCAATATGCAACCCTTGAAGTAGTATCCAATATATTGGCAGCTGACAAACTTAGGGGTAAATATGATAGAGACAGAGGAAAAGGTAGGTCTGAAACTCTGACTTCTAGTTCCTCTACTACCCCCCCTCAAACGGATGAAGTGACCAAGCTACTAAAATTACTTTCTGCTAGAATGGAAAAGGTCAAATTAGAAGGAAAATAGAGATACAATAATTCCGAAAATACTAAGAATAGGGGTAGTTTCAAAATACCAACTAATGCCCCTCAGATCATCCAAAGAGATCAGAGAAATAGGGACATAGATGATCACAAAATCCAAACTCCTCTCCAAAATAACTTGGTTACTGATGAAGATGAAGAGGAAGAAGATATTGACCCTGAGATCCATTACCTTGGATTACCTCTTGGTCCCCTCATTTAACTCAGTCTGCATACGAAGAGGCCCTCATGAGTAATCAACTAAATGAGCTGAGAAAAGGAGAAAAGACCAGCAACAATCTGAATAGATATAACCTCAGATCCAAGAACAAAGAAGAAAATACTGACATTCCTGAGCGACCTCCTAGAGCTGAGAAACCTGCTAAAGATATGGCAGGAAAAAACAAAGAGAGGAAAGCACACATTCCCCCACCAATGGTCAAAGGTCCTATCCTAGAGGTGAAGGATATTTTGAGGCCTCCCTCCTCTTTTAGCCTTGAGCATTAGATTAAAAAAATTAGAATCATCATACCTCTCTTAGAGTTAATCAAGCATGAGGATTTAAAAAGGTGCCTATCAAAAAAAATTCAGCCTGAACCCGCACCTCCCTCCAGAGACTCGGTTAACCTCCAAGATGAAAAGTCAGCTATCATGTTAGGGCCTTTGATAGAGGATAGATATGACTCCTCCCCCCCGTTCTACACTTCATTGAACATTCATGATAAGGTGTTGCATAAATTCTTGATGGATTCAGGGGCATCTCACAATATTATGCCTAATATTGTCATGGAAGAGCTCAGGTTGGAGCTCCGAGAAAGAAGAAGCTCTGTGCAAAGATTCATCTTAAATTTTTGGAAGCGTTGTGCGCAGATATATTCCCTAGCATGAAATATTGTACTTGATTTATAAAGATTTGTGCTAAAGAAAGAAGCCCGATCTGAAGAAAAGAGGTCAGATTTGAAGAAAAGAGGTAAGATCTGTAAGCTTTGTGCTCTGATAAAGGTAAGAATAGTGAAAAGTTATAGATCTGAAATCTTTGTGCTCTGTAAAAGTAAGATAAGTGAAATGTTTTGTTTCTAGAGTATGGATCTAGGTATGTTTGATAGATTCTATCCTAGCTTAAAAACTAGGGCACTAATAGATGAAACAAGGTTTGATATGAATAGATCTGATAAGAATAATGAAAGATATGCTATACATATGCATAGAAAGCATGTTTGGACTAACAAATGGATGAAGGATCCTAGAAAGAATTTGTTGCAGGTTAGCTACCATGATCCTAGTGCGCAGTACAGGAGAAGCTATGGATCGTTTAAAAGAAAGAGAGGATTGACCCTCTGTTATAGTTGCAGAAGACCAGGACATCTTGCTAAGGAATTCCCTAGAAGAAGACCTAGTTGTCTTTGTTGTAAGGCTATAGACCATGAAGTGTTGGATTTCCCTAGAATGATCGCTAAGATTGAAAGAATGACTTTGAACCAGGAGAACCCTAAGGCAGATCCAGAAACTAATGCTAAAGAAGATTCCCAGAAAGAATCAGAGAAAGTATTTCTGCAAATAAACAAAACCCTGAATGATCACCGACATGTCAGGTTATCAGAGATCTTTAAAGAAAAAGAATGCATTGAAGCAAGAATAGGGTACTTCGACATTGACTGTGTTCTAGATGAAGAAACACAGGTGAATATCATGACAGAAAGAGCTTGGGAAGCTATAGGGAATATTGCTACGGTCTCTTCATTGGGAGGAATAAGACTATTTAGAGGAAAGCTGGTAAAATTATGTGGAAAACTCGCTCAGATACCTATGAACGTTAATGGAACTTCGATAGAGAAAGATTTTGAGATTATTAAGTTTGTTGAAGAAAACACTCCTTTTACCATGTTAATAGGAAAACCTTGGATTGATAGAGCTCAAGCTAGACGAAAGGAAGAAGAAGAAGCCTTGGAGCAGACGAAACAAGACTTAAAAGATTTCATGACTAGAAGGATCACACAATTGATTGAAGAACATGAGAACAGATCAAAGATATTTGGCACTAGAGACCTTGATGTCGAAGTTGTAGGAACATCAGAGGACTCCTGGAAGACTAAAGTACCTATCCCAGACAAAGAAAAGGTATTACCCCTGGATCCTAGGAAAGAATCTCAGTAGCGATGGAAAACGAACTACCGAGATGAAACTCACTAGAAAGAAGGCTAGGAAACAAAGTAGGAAGAGAGCTAAGTTGTAGAAGGTTCCAGAGGGAACTTCGTAGAAAGAAAATTTGAAAAATTGGAGCTTCGTTGGGATATCAAAACAACGACATAGGGCACTTCGCCATGATGAATCAATATAGCCATTAGGAGTGATATATCTATTCGACTGCTGCTCTGAATGTATTGAAAATAATTTATAACTCAACACCAGACTGTTAGACCATGCCATAATGGATCGAACAAGAGTTAATGGAGGCTCATAACCATTGCAAGTGAACCGTTTCCAAGTTGCCTACTTATCCCATCGCGCCATGCATGAAGAACACTTTTTCTAACTGAGAATTTGAAGCCTGCAAATTAAGTGACTTGTCTACAATGATCATTGTGCCCCTGCTGGTATTCTAGTGCAGTGTGTAATACCATCATGAACCTAATAATTTTAATTCCGAGCGTGTATGTCCGACAAGCTCACCGTAGTTGAAGAATCAGTAACGAAAGTTCTCCTCGAATTGATGACATAGAGAGTCACAATGGAAAGAGGACTGTCTACAGGTATACAAGCATAGTCGACGAGAGGAATGCTGACATCTTTGTCCACAGCTCGAGTTGGTCCATCCCATCCATCCAATGAGAAGTGAACTAAACATAGGGATGATCTCGCGAATGGTAAGTTGATTCCAAACATTCTACCTGCCTACCTTCCGCCTCTGAGCAGCACAATCAATAGATACAATGTGCCCTGAGAGTTTGAGTACGCTTTGGTCACTGCGTACCTCCCGAAAGGGATACGCGCAGTGTGCACAGACTAGGATAAGATCATAGCGTTGAAGTTTAGCGACTTCAACCTCGACGACATGAAGGTATACAACATGATCGCCCCACACAAGTATCTGACGAGAACCAAGGGAAAGAACTTGAAGGTTGTCCCCCAGTCATGGACCATGAGCCTCGCGCATTCCACACTGCTCAATGTCATGAAGATTCATCACTTTGGTAGGCACCAAGAAGTGAACGCATGAATCAAGTTGCTGATATCCTACTACCATGGTGGATATTTGTGGTTGAATCTCCGCATCACAGTGGATCCGATGTTGATCAACCAGATCATGGGGCTGAGCATGCAATGCCCTGACTGACAAGATTTCTACCCTGGAAAGACCGCAGATCACACCCTGGCATAGAAGATCAAAGACACCTATGGAGACGTCGAGAAGGGAACATGAGGATACAAGGTAGCTTCTATCCAGAGTGGCGTAGTGCACCTTGCCTGCCAATTGATTGCAGGGAAGTTGGTGCGAAAAAATTGACCCACCCAAGTCACAGGATTCATAGTGGACCTCGTAGGGAAGTGCGTAGAAGGAATTCAAATGAATTGGGAAAAGTATCTTGTAAACCAGCTAGAACTAGACTGCAGGGAAGCGTAAGACCAAGGATATGAGTTCCGCTTTAGCTGGCTACTCATCTTGATCACTTTTATTGCATGGGAGATGTTGGAAGGTGTGACCTTCCCAAACATCGAGCCCTTTGAACCGCTGGCCATTAAGTTTAGTACATTGTGGTACTCCAGTGACATGAACAAGAAGTGGAAATCAAGTGCCATCTTCCACACTTATTACGACCAGTTGAAGGTCGCCATCTAGTCCGAGCCTCAGATGACCCCGACTACCCTCCATAGGTTTTGGCCTCTAATGAAGTTCAGCATAGACCGCCATTTTATCTACATCATACCGTGCGTTGATGAGCATAAACAATAGTTGCAGTCATACTACAAGCTGACAGAGGAAGACTTAGAAGAGATTACTAAGGAATGGTCGGTGGACCTCCTCATCCCAGCAGACCCCACGGAGCTATCTGATATTGATAGTATAGAAGCAGTGCATGATACACCTGGACTGAGCAAGACCAAGAAAAATTAAGAATATCAAGATGTAAGTAGTACCTCGGTGAAGACTGCTTCTATCTCACCTGAGCAAGGAGTTTATGGTGGAGAGATAGATGGCACAAAAGTGGAATGGAAGAAAGGCGAGGTTACACCGCCTAGAGACAAGGAAGATCCCTCAAAGAAAAGGAAGGTTTCCCCTCTGAAACCTTCCTCAAGGAAGAAATCGAAAGCAACCAGGACCAAATTCGAGACCACCCTCACCTCAGACGACTTCAACTTCATCGTCACATCACTGAACGATGCTTTGTTGGAGATAGCAGAGAAGCAAGAAGCTAAGTAGGAGGAGGTGTCCAATAGGATAAAAGTTGAACTTCAAGGAATGCAACAAGCATTATAGTCCAACCGCGCAGTTCCTACTGCACCTCTATCAACAGAAACATCAAGACTAGGTGATGAGTCAACTATACTCCATCACATCGCTGATACAGTTGAAGCTTGCCTTCAACAAGCTCAAGGAAGAGAAGTAGCATGCAGATACAGTACAGGTGCAATTGAAGGCCTTGTCAGCTATAGATAGAATGAAGAGATCTCAAGAACAATGCACAACTCAACAACAAATCCATATGCTTCAAAGCAAAGTGATGGAAGCCACTCAACGGCTTCAACCTGTGCAATATAAGGCATGTCTGTTGTTTACAGAGGTCAAGAGCCAAGGAGTAGAGCTAGAACAACTCGTCATCACAACAAAACAATGCATAGAAATTCCAGTGAATGACCCAGTGATACAGGAGTTCACCGAACAAGAGGCCATAACAAAGAAACAGGTCAAAGTAGCTCGATCCAAGCTCGAGGCGTTCAAGGCAGAATTGCTCAAACCAGAGTGACTTGAGATGAGTCACAGGTGAGTGTTGGGGGCCTATTGGACCTTGAACAAGTTTTGGGAGTTTCTTGGTCAAAGTGACCTATTTTAAGACTTCGACAGCCTGTCAAAGGAGGAGCGCAAGATGAAGTAGATATCATGGGATCTCAGCCCCTTTTGGCCCCCTTTTTGGGTTTTTGGGAATATGTAACGGGAATGGGATGTCGGCCCATGGGTTTACCCATGCTTAGGCCCATTTTGTAAGTATAAATATATGTATAAGAAATGTAAATAGATATATATATGAGATCGTCATCTATGTGATGTATGTTATGGCCAAGAAGGGTTTCGGAAGTGCTTTTGTGCTTGTGTGAGACTTGCAGAGGCAATTGAAAGTCATTGTAAGAATTTGTGGATGGATTTGTGCTATAATGCAAGGAACAAGGATCTAGAGAGCTGCACAGATCTTTTGTCCTGTGTGGAGTAAGGGTTTTTGGGCTCTGTGCTTGTAACTGATTGACTGAAGAGAATAAAGAAGAAGAGTTGGTGGACATAGCCCAAGGGTGGGGGCGAACCATGTAAACATTGGGTTATGTTCTTTGTGCTTTGTCTTGATGTGTTCACATGTTATTTGATAAGTGCTTTGATATGATTAGGTAGGTTTTCTTATGCTCAGTGCTAATGATGTGTAGGATGATTAGATCTGATATATATGAACATGCTCAACACTTGATCTACCAGATCTGACCTATTTACTTATGATAAGTTCTTAAATACATTAGATCTATGTTAATGCTGCAAAGTTATATCTTATAAGTGAAGTGGTTATTGACTGCATATTGAGGAACTGACGGTGCTAAGTGTGTTACTAAGTAGTACAATGACAGATCTGTGTCCCAGCTAAGGTTGCAGACACTAGATTCCTACAACCACCCCTACCTCTACCTCAGGTGAGACTTTATATGCTTCACAGGTGTTACTAAAAGGGCCAATAGTTAGGGTTTTTTTGGTGCAATTTTGTAGTGTTGAACCCTGGGTCTACCCTTGTGCCACAAACCCTCATGATGATGTATTTTTAAATAAAATTGCTAATCACCATATTGTTCAGTTGCCTAGAAACCACATTCCAAAGGGACTATTTCCTTTAGAAATATTGTTCGATGAGAATGATTTGGTAGTAAAGTTTAAAGACACAACTAATGATGTTGATGTATATAAGTGTAATATTGGTACAGAGAAGGACCCAAAATTTGTCAAATTGTCAAGCAACCTGTCAAGAGAACAAAGAGTTGAATACGTTGAGGTATTAAAAGAATTTGCTGATGTGTTTGCCTAGACATATGAACACCTCAGAACATATGACACAAGTATCATCGAGCATAATATCCCACTTAAGGAGGAATCCAAACCATTTAGGAATAAATTGAGACAAATCCATCCTATGCTATTGCCTATTATGGAGAAAGAAGTAAAAAATAGTTTGGATTCCCAGATTATCGTTCCTTTGAGATTTTTTGAATGGGTGGCCAACTTGGTCCTGGTGAGAAACAATAATGGAGAAATCAGACTTTGTTTCGATTTTAGGAACCTGAACAGAAGCTCTAAAAAGGACAATTACCCCCTGCCAAAGATGGAGCACATATTACATAGGGTGACTGGTGCATCTAGGATGTCCATGATTGATGGCTTTTCTAGCTACAATCAGATTTATGTCTTGTCTGAAGACAGAGAGAAGACAACCTTCACTACTCCTTGGGGTACATTCATGTACGCCAATATTCCCTTTGGATTGATGAACGTGGGGGAAACCTTCCAATGAGCTATGGAGATTGCATTCATCGGAGAAAAAGATAAATTTGTAGTCATCTATTTGGATGACATTACAATTTTCTCCAGGTCTAATAAAGAACACTGTTATCATCTGAGAAAGGTATTCTTGAAATGCAGGAAATTTGGTCTCTCCTTAAATCCTAAAAATTCATTGTTTACCATGAAGGAGGGGAAATTATTGGGGCACATAGTATCAGCTGAGGGAGTAAGGATTAATCTCAGTAGGGTAGAGGCTATCCAAACTTTGTCACTCCCTAGATCCAAGAAATAAGTTCAGTATTTCTTGGGGAAAATTAATTTTCTGAGAAGGTTTGCTTCAAATTTTGTTGAGTTGGTGAAGTTTATCACAACCATGTTGAAAAAAGGAAATGAAATCAAATGGAATTATGAATCTCGTAACTCATTTGACCAAATAAAGAAGGCCTTGACTGAAGCACCTGTGCTCATCAATCCTAACTACTCCAAGGAGTTTCCGATTTTCTCTTTTTCTTCATTTGACACAATAGCAATTGTTTTATTACAGAAAAATACTGAAGGGTTAGAGCAACCCATTTCCTTTTTAGTAGGGAACTAAGAGATGCTGAAATAAAGTATGACATCATGAAAAAGAAGGCATATGCTTTGGTTAAAGCTCTCAAATATTTTATATTTTATGTGCTACATTTAAAATTCATTTCATATGTCCCTTCAGCCTCCGTGAAGGAGATCCTCATTCAGCGTGACATAGACGGAGAAAGGAGAAAGTGGATTGCCAAAATCTTTGAATTTGATCTTGAAATAAATCCTACCAAATTAGTTAAAGGTCAAAGTTTAGTTAGGTTGCTGGATGAATCTAATTATAAATCCTTGGGGGTCAATTTCATCAATAGTTGTTCAAAGAATCAACAAGTTGAGTTCTATGATGAAGATCCTAAAGTGACACCCCCGTCGGGAGGATGCACTTGGTACAAAGACATTATATTTTTCCTACAGAAGTTACAACCTCTTGATGGCATGGGAAAGAGCAAGGTAAGAGATTTGAAGTTCAAATAAATTAAATATTTTCTAATTGATCAAGTTTTATATTGGAAAGACCCTTTAGGAGTGCTTTTGAGAGGTCTAGACCCACAGGAAGCCCAAAAGATTATGTATGATTTCCATGATAGTTTATGTGGGGGGCATCACTTCTGGAGAACCATAGCCTACAAGATTCTCAGGGTTGGGTATTTTTGGCATAGTCTCTTCACTGATGTTTGTGAAAAGATCAGGTCTTGTGTCAAGTGTCAAAAATTCTCTGGAAAACAACAACTCAAGTCTTTTCTATTAAAGCATGTGGTATCTTCAGGACCCTTTCATCAGTGGGGCCTAGATTTTATTGGGGAAATTCATCCTTCTTCAAGTGGTCAACATAGGTGGATCTTGACTACCACATAATACTTTACTAAGTGGATAGAGGCCATCCCCATAATAAATGCTTCCCACAATATAATCATTGGTTTTCTTGAAGATATTATGGCAAGATTTGGTTGTCCAAACAAAATTGTCACTGATAATGCTGCAGCTTTCAAGGCTGAACCATTGATTAAGTTTTGTGAATGGTTTGGAATCACATTGATTCACTCTACTCCTTACTATCCCCAAGGGATTGGACTGGCATAGCCCTATAACAAGAGCCTTATTAAGATCATCAAAATACTATTAGAGGACAACAAGAAGGCATGGGATTCAAAGCTTAAATTTTCTTTGTGGGCTGATAGAGTGACAACAAAGAGATCACTTGGTATCTCTCCTTTCCAGCTTGTATATGGGGTTGAAGCCATTTTTCCTTCTCATCTTGCCTTACCTGTGGTGAAATTATTCCAAGAATACCAGGGAGAACCAAATGATATGATTAGGAGAATACAAAAGCTGGTAGAAGTGCAAAAGACTAGAGAGAAACTATTGGACAAAGCATATAACAATCAACAGAACATCAAGCAAGCCTTTGATAAGAAGGTGACCAAAGAGGATTTCCAGCTGGGAGATATAGTACTCAAGTGGGATGCACCTAAACAACACAAAGGCAATAACAATAAATTTGAGGCCTTGTGGACTGACCCCTTCAAAATTTCTGATGTTTTTTCAAATAACACTTACAAGCTGCAGTATTTGAAGGATGTTGAAGATTTTGGTAGCCTTGTAAATGTGCATTTTCTGAAGAAAAAAAATTACTTAGGCCATGAGTGGCTTCCCATGTCATTGTAAATATCATTTTTATTTTGTTTTCAATTTTTATAAGTGACTCCATAACCCAATAGCTAAGGCACTGGAACTACTGGCTCTTGGCAGCTTGCATGGAGCATGCCATCCCCTGTGGAGACAAATGTTATCACGTGAACTTGTTAGAATCTTGTAGGTTTGTGGTTTCTACCTAAGTCTGTAATTTTTCCCTATCTCCATCTTTTTCACAGACCGAGTCTTAATTTTTCCCTTCAGTCGACAAAGTCGTTTTTGTTTTCCCCTTTGTGTTTTATCACTCATCTCCTTGGACTTTATCACCGATCCTTATGTCTTCCCAAACCCACAACCAATTGTCCAAATCCTTGATCGTGCAGGCCACAACCATGAACACAAAGTGTGGCTTTCTCAAGCAGTCTTTTTCCGGATTGAAGCATAACTAAAAATCAATTTTAATACTTCAACGTCGAATTTATTGACGCTGTTGAAGTGGCTGAAGGCTCAAAGTCCCAAAGGCCCAAAATGGATCTGATTCGTTTATTAGCAAGAGTCGCGTGTCGTCAGATCCCTAGCTCCGGAGAATTTGCTTGGAGAAAATCAATTTTGTCTATTGAAAGGCCCGAAGGCCAATCCGCGAAGCAAATCTCGGTCATTGTTTTGAAAGGGGAGATTCGATCCATTGATTTGGAGGGAACAGATTTGAGCCACTGCTTGTGAAAGCCTCATCCAATATCATGATATTGATGACCATAGTCCATTGCGGGAACGCAACATGCTCGGGAAATAATTTTCTTGAGTGGTCCCGCAATTAAAACCATGGTAAGTCAAGAGCAATACATGGTGAAGGGAGATGGATTGCGGGCCCAAAAGTGGTCTAAATCCAAACCACCTTTGAGCGACCCCGCAATCACGTGCTCATATAACATCCTATCCAAGAGCAACACATGGCCTTCGCTCACTCATTGGGGCATGTGAGTTTTCTCGAAGCACCTCGCTCCACATCACCCCTGTGCATACGCTATTAGACTGAAACCTGAAAAACTTGCATTGGTCATAGATAAATACCATTCATTGCCTCGAGGCGTTAGGATGGACTCGCATAAGTCATTGGCACTGTCTGAGAACAGTTATGGGTGTTAGGCCCAGTTCTAATCCTAATGAAGATAGTTACTGAAGATTGTGGGAAGCAGTTGAGACCTCGCCTCATCCCATAAATGGAAAATGTTGCAGAGAGCATCCATGAAGGCACACTTACGATCCAAAGCATCCTTATAGGAAATTTTTCCTATAAAGCACATAACTATGCCTGGCCCGCGTCTGACATCATGAAGTCTACACAACCTGACACAGTGGGTGCCAAGTGAAGGCTTTGAAAGCAGTGATCTGATCACATTTTTGGTGGTTTCAACATTTTAGTATATATAGATAGTTTTGATATTTTGTTAAGGTCAAATGGTTGAGATAGGCTCCCTACTATTGTAATATTTTTATGAAGAACATTGGTTCTCTAGTTATGTAATTGTTTTTTGAGACATATTGGTTAATCTAATTCAGTTTTATTTCTCCATCTTATTTTCCTCTGATACTGAGAGAGTTCATGAACGATTGATTCACATGAATTGTTGTAACTGTATTATGATAAATGTTTTGATTATAGTGTTGTTATAATTTCTTTCAGATTCCTTGAAATTTGAATCCAAGAGGATCTTGTGTTTGAGTTTTTCCTTCTTAGGTTGCTTGAAGACCTGATGTCCATAGCAGACCTCTACACTCTCCTCACCAAAGTCTTCCCCCTATTCACCCTTACTCCAACTTACTGACTGAAGTTGATTCAGGACCTCAAATGCTTGTACATGCTAGTCCAGATTTTCGAGTTAGAATGTTATTATCATTGAGTCTGTGCCCATTTGACCTCTTTAAAACCAACCCATGACATATAAAATAATGGGTATTGGGCTTACCTTCAATGCAATCTGAAGGTTAATTCTAGTGCTAACAGGTACGAGTAAGGGAGAAGAGAGAACAAAGACAGTCACAAGTGGGTTTTAGCATATTGGAGTTGCAACAACAAGATCGTCTAGTATGGAGTTTTTTGTACAGTCATGTACGCATGTTTCAGTGGAGATAGGTGCATATACACAAGTTTGTTTAAGGAAAGACACATACATATCTAAAAACATGAAATTTCTGGGTCATACAACAAACCAAGAGTTACTAGGGTTTGCAGGTGTTGTCTAAATATTTTTGTATTTTCTTTCTAGGCCTTTTTCCCAATAAAGGACCCCTTGTAAGGTTTGAATTTATTTAAATTACAATATTAGTTGATGGGCATAATATCTTTGTGTATTGTGTATGAGATTTTGGTTTTCTATTATTGCTTCTGCTATTTATTTGAGTTGATTACTCCAACAAGTGTATTATGTTTTGTGAGCTACTAATTTCATTTACTTCAAGGAAATCACTAGATAAAAATATACCTAGGTGTCAGAATTAGAAAATAAACATGGTATTAGAGATTTCACTCTAAGAGGAAGACAAATTTCAAATCCACAACAATTGACAACATATCTATCAAATTTGCAAGGATATTTCAACAAATCTATAACCATGAGTCAAAAATCAAGGGATGGATTTCAGGGAGACAGTCGTATTGAAGTAAAAATAGGGTTTGCATTCATATGGTGCTATACACAGGTTGCAGTAGGAATAATCATGTACATACATGAGATTTCTTAAAAAAAATTGTGTACATACACAGGTTTGGTAGTGACATGCGTGTACATGATCGTACTAGTTAATACAAGGGAAGTTTCAACAATACGTTATTTCCAGGGCATATTATCAGATCTAAGGGATGGTATTACCAATTTTGAGAGTTGAAGATAGATTGGATGGAAAATCCAACTTACTATCTTGGAAATTAAGAGTTACTTAGTTTTTAAAAGAATATGAACTTTGGGAGATAGTGGACAAAGTAGTTGTTCCATTGACAAATCCACAAGATTTGGTAGTTCGCTAGAAGAAGGAGATCAAATCCCAATGAGTAATCTTGTATTCAGTGAAGGATCTTCTTATTCCTCACTTATATTAGAATAAAATGGTCAAGGATATGTTTGATTCCCTGGTAGGATTATTCTAGAGTGTTAACGTGAATAGGAAGATGGTCTTAATAAATAAACTTAGATCTATGCATATGTCTAGATATGATCATGTTACCAACTATTTCAAGAGGATCACTTAGGTACGTGATATATTGCATCTATTGGGGAGAAATTGGATGAATTAGATCTTGTTAATGTGACATTAAATGGTTGTCCCAAGTCTTGGGAACCATTTGTCAAGGGAGTCTATGCTAGAGAAAAACTACCGGGTTGGGAGAGGATTTGGGATGATTGTATCTATGAAGATACTCAGGAGGAGTGTAAGGGAAAAAAACAAGGAAGTAGTGATGATAACATGTCCATTTTAAGTAAGACAAGGAAGGGAAAATGAAAGGGTTCCATCAAGAAGGGTAACTATGATGGAGGAACATCACAGCTGGGAAAGAAGGACTTGAGTAAAACCAAGTTCTTCACATGTCATAAGAATGGAAATTATGCATATTAGTGTCTAGAGAAGAAGAAAGAAAGAGGAAATATGGAGACAACAACAGTAAAAAAAATGTAGCTAGATGAGTTTGCAACAATTATTGAGAAGGATTTCTCACTTGTTTCTTTCCTTTCTACCAACACAACTACCAAGAGTGTGTGGTACTTGGAAAGTGGTGCATCTCATCATATCAAAGAACCACATGAGATATTTAGAAATATGAAAGATAATGAATCGGGGGTCGATGTGGAGCTTCATTATGATTCCTAGTATGGAGTGAACAAAGAGGCAACAATCTTGTTCCATCTTTAGTCAAGAGGTTCATTTGATTCCCAGGATGTGATTTATGTATGAGGAATGAATAAGAACTTTATTTCAGTTTTAGTTATGGAGGAAAGTGTTTTTTTGTTACTTTTTAGAGATGGTGGGTACTCATATGTCTAGAAAAAGATAGCCTAGTCACAAAAATGGTCATTGGGGTGTTGGGCCCCAACAACTCCCCCTAAAGTTTTACAAAATTTAAAGGGCCCCCATTCAAATCTTGATAATTATAATGATATACAGAATCAACCTTTTCAAATAGTTCCATACATTGGCTTGCTTTGAGACAAACTTAAGACATTCACTATAGTATGAGACCTTCATTACAGGAGTATATGTCAAAAGTTTGAAACGAATACAAAAATCTCAATTTAAACAAAAACATTAATTTTTATCAACTGTTTACTCTCGTTTAAATTATGATTATGTGTTCTTTCTTTTGCTCATTAGCAAGTTTGACTATTTTTAATAATGGGTTCAATACTTCATCAAATAATATCTTGGTTGGTTTCTCATTTTCATGAAATCATTTGGTGATATTAATTAATTAAATTCTTTTTTAATTTTGCATCTCATTTCAAAATGACAATAATAAAAGAATTATCTATCATTTGTTTGATTTAAAAAAATAAAAATAAAAATTAATATTTTTCTCTTCTCCATTAACTTGAAGCTTCTAGAGACTAGAATTTTAAGATCATATTTGAAAGAAAATTATAAACAATTTTTTTTATAAGTTATAGTTAGTTTAAATTCATTTTTTATTTTTCTAGATTTTGTTCTATTCACAATTTTTAGGTTATTAATTTAAGTTTCTTTTTGTTTCATAGGTTTCTATTATCAAATATTTGATACAGATCTAATCATGGCTTGATTTTATTATCCAAATATGTTCAAGATGATTGATCCAAAAATAATTTTGGATTTATACAAATAATTTTATGAGCAACAACAGATAAAATTTGGAAAGGCATCAAGATCAAATAGACGATTTTGCAGAACTGATTGCAACCTAACCGTGAGGAATTTGAAGAAATGGTTAAAAACCCAGAACCTAAATGACCCATTTACCTTCAGCGGAGAGATTTTCCCAAACAAATTCACTCTTTGAGAGATATTGATGTTTGTTTACGAGAAAAATTTTAGGTGGCAAAAATTAATAGTGACATGCCCAAACTGTTCATTCATTATATAAATATATGAGAAAGTTCAGAGCCTAGGGAGCTAAGAATTGGAGAGGAGGATTTTAATCCTTTCTCTTTTGTATATTATTGATTTTGTAAAAAAAAATATTTCTTTTCAAATGGTGTAATGGATGGTTGGAATCTTTGGGAGAATGGAGGAGTATTTTTAAAAAAGAATATGGAATTCCAGGTTGCTGGCTTTTGTCCTGTGAGTAAAATGGTTTTATTTTCATTATAATATATTCATATTCTTTGAATAATTGATTATGTATTGGTTTAAATAGCTTTAGTCTTCTTTATCAATACATGGTTAATTATTATTATTTATGTATTAATTTTTCCAATCTTTAAAGTCTATTATCCAAAAAAATTCTTCGAGGACTACATAATGGACAAATGAATCCAAAAACTTAATAGAACAACATATATGTATTTTGGATTTAGCCTTTTGTTTATAATGTTGTTATTTATGTTTTTTTAATTATGTTACATGTGTAGGTCTGATATCTTTAGATTAAATGATCTGTGATGTGTAGGAGGTTTATATTATAAATACCATCTATCATTTTCTTCATCAAAATACAAATGTTGTGATCATATCTTCGATTTAAATAATGAGATTTATCTTTGAGTTTTAAATTGAATGATAATATGCATAGATTGCTTATAGATTTATCTTGTTGTAATCATGTATAATTATGAGATCACAGGTTTATGTTTGTGTTTCCTTTTCTGTCATTAAAACCTAAGCTGCCAATACATGTTTTGAATTTATTTAGAACATTCATAAGGTTCATTGCAGATTTTTCTCTTGGACATGGCAGTTGGATGTTCACCACTCATGCAGATGCTTGGATACACCTCACTAATTCACTGACAGGATAACTTCTTTGTATTTTTCTGTCATTTACATATCATTGAAACTAGAATGTATGGTTCAGTTTTGACTATCCACATGTTTATGTTTCATTAACTTTTTTGCAAGGTTCTTTAAATTTATAAAAGAAAAACAATAAATATTTTTATGTGCTTTCTTTATCTGCTTCCTAGAAGCAATCATTTTTCACATCGATTTTTGTAAGTTTCGATTAAAATTTGCAGCTTGTAAATCATGTAAATAAACGAGACTTGTATATCTTCTGCTTAAATACAACTACTACAGTTACATTAGAACATATGTACA
>ML779903.1:1849629-1874560 GCA_009831015.1 Picea engelmannii | reverse complement strand
TATTGATTTGATGATATGTTGTTGACATGTTCTGACATGATGGTTGATGATGCAGGCTGACGATAGCTTGCCGACCAGACTCACATATGGAGTAAAGGGGCCACACATGATTTCCAGAGAGGTTGAGGGAGAGGTGTGGACAATAGCCCTACCACAGCCTACTAGCACTCCCGTTGTGGCTCGAACTGTAGGTTAACGATTACCTAGTTCGAGAGGATCCACAATGCCGTGAGGGCAGACTGTGACAGTCACTCACGATGATTCTAAGGGGCGTGCAATAAGGCGGGGGCCTTATTCCTTAGATCCCTTAGTCTCCCACAAGTTCACCTGACGGAGTGTTGACTCCAAGGGTTATAGATGTCTACCAATCAGTCAAGTCGGCGAGTGGCACTCTTGGAGCACGTGGTGCATCCTGAAGGGCACGTCACACAAAAGAAGCACAAGTTGGCGAGTGGCACCCTTGGAGCACGTGGTGCATCCTGAAGGGCACGTCGTGCAACAGAAACAAACGAGGCAAGTGGCTCCCTTGGAGCACGTAGTGCGTCTTGAAGGGCACGTTGCATTGATGAGGATGATGAGACAAACCTAAATGACCCTAAGACCTTAACGCCTGAATAAATTCTTAAAACGACTCCCCTAAATAATTGTCACCCAGTTCCAATCTAAACCTAAATGTAAAACATCTCTAAGATAAAATTTTGTTTAGCCTTAAGAAAAAGACCCTACAAAAATAAACATAAGGACGTAATCTAAAACCCTCCTAAGTAATAGTTAAGTCTTCTTAAATTTAGGGGGGGGTAAAGTGAAGAGAGGGATAACTTAATTGAAATCCGTGGTCTTAATTGTAAAAAGAATAAAAATTAATTAACATGTGAGAGTATAAAAGTTATAAATTTAAAAATAAAGTGAAAAGATTAATTAGCGCATTTATCTTTTTGGTTTTTAAAAAAAAAAGAAAAAATATCGTCAACCCACTTTGTGTCGATCACATTCTTATCATTTGGTCTTGGAACCAATTCCTAAGTGTCATTTTTATCTATTTGATCCAATTCTTCATCCATGTCCTTATTCCAAAATTCATCCTTGTTTTCCTCTTCAAAACAGATTGGTTCAATCGTAGATGAAAGTGCTTGGTGCATTTGTTCTGGTGAATGAATGCTCGACTGGTGCTTCGTCGGTCATCAATGCAACCTACCCAATCTGCATCTGTATAGGTAATAAGTGATATATCCTTTCTTTTTAGATACCATAATCCAAACTCTTTTGTTTCTTTGAGATATCTGAAAATCCTCTTCACTACTAATACATGTGATTCCTTTGGTGTTGCTTGAAATCGTGCCACCTATCCAACTGCATGCATTACATCTGGTCTGGATGTTGTCACATATAGTAGGATACCAATCATCAACCTGCATTTCCTCTGATCTGTAGACTTTTGATCATCATCTTTTCTCAACTTGCAACTGGTTTGCATGGGAGTGATAACTGGTTTGCAATCTTCCATTCTGAACCTCTTTATCATTTCTCTGATATACTTAGTTTGAGAAATAAAAATTCCTTGGTTTCTTTGACGTATCTGAAGACCCAGAAAAAAAGATAGTTCTCCAAGTGATGACATTTCAAATTCATTATGCATGTCCTTTGCAAATTTCTGGCTTAACCTGTCATCAGTACTTCCAAAAATAATATCATCAACATAAACTTCAATTAATAAAATATTATCTTGAGTTACCTTTATGTAGAGTTTGTTATCTTCACTTCCTTTTCTAAACCCTACCTATTGTAGATATTTATCCAGTCTAGAGTATCATGCTCTAGGAGCTTGTTTTAGACCATACAAGGCCTTCTTTAATTTACACACATAATCTACGTTGTCTGACAACTGAAATCCTTCTGGTTGTTCAATGTAGACTTCTTATTCAAGTTCCCCATTTAGAAAATATGATTTTACGTCCATCTGATACACTTTAATATTTTTGGAGCATGCATAAGATAAAAGCAATCAGATTGCTTCCATTCATGCAACTTGGGAAAATATCTCTTCAAATTCGATTCCTTCAACTTGTGCATATCCTTTACATACCAATCTAGCTTTGTTCCTTGTAACTGTCCATCTTCATTCAATTTATTCTTGTATACCCACTTTGTGTCGATCACATTCTTATCATTTGGTCTTGGAACCAATTCCTATGTGTCATTTTTATCTATTTGATCCAATTCTTCATTTGTGGCCTTATTCCAAAATTCATCCTTATTTTCCTCTTCAAAACAGATTGGTTCAATCATAGATGAGAGTGCTTGGTGCATTTGTTCTGGTGAATGAATTCTTCTTATAGTATCAACTCATGCATCTTTGTTTCTGATAATTTGATTTGAAGGATGATTCTTCTGTACTCGTCTGTTAGGTTTCTTTGGAGGCACTTGCTGAAATTTCTCTTTTTCTTCTGTTAGATCATCTTCATCTTCACCTTCTACTTATTTTTCATACTCTACTTCTTCTTCGTAAAGCTGTTCCATTGATTCATTTTCTTCTTCCTTTAATTCTTGTCTACCTATTTCATCAATTGTTGTGTTGATTCATTCCACAACTTTGTTCAATCTCAGGTTGTAACACTTGTATGATTTCCTTGTACTTGAGTAATCAACAAGTACTCCTTTGTCTACATGAGAGTCAAACTTTTCTATTCTGCCATCTTCTCTTTTTATGTAGCATTTGCTTCCAAAAAATCTGAAGTGCTTCACATTTTCCGGTCTTCCTTTCCATAGCTCGTAGGGATTTTTGTCAGTGTTGTTTATGAGCATTAATCTAATTTTAATGTGAATTGTTGTATGCACCTCTTGTGTCCAAAAGATATCTATCAATTTGTAATCCATTAGCATTGTTCGATCCATTTCCTATACTGTCATGTTCTTGTTGGACAACTGAGAGGGGGGGGGGTGAATCAGTTGTTACCGTGCTTAAACAATTATGCTTATTTTAAACTCTTTGCAGAGCACTTAATGACAATCACAATAATGCAGGGAGGTAAGCAATAAAACATTTAACATCATTCACACATATGAAATATACATAGACAGATATTTCCTAAGGAAACCCATAAAGGGTAAAAACCTCTTCTTCTTGGTATGATAAGTAATCTTTACATTCTGTACATTAGCATACATATGAGCTCCAACTCATTGTGAAGATACAACCTCTGTTTTGCAAGCTTCAACTTGTTGAGAGAAACAACTCTCTATTTTCTCTAGCACCTACTAGAAGGAAGCACCAACTCCCTGGTTTCTCTAGCACCCACTAGAAGGAAGAAACAACTCCCTAAGTGTTCCGGCACCAGCTGGATGGAAGCACCAACTTCCAATCACACAGGCAACAACCTATAAAATAGAGAACAACAGTTCTCCCTTGCACCACCCTGCCACCCTGGTTTCTCTGGCTGCAACCAGATGGAAGCTATAACTCCCTATGTTCATGCACCCACTTGAACCTCTGAGGGCAACAGTCCTCCCTAGCACCTCCCAACCACCTTCAAATATAAATATTTGCTACTGAAACTTATTACAGTGATATAATGTTCATCAATGGCTTACCAGTCTCATCACTATCCTGCTACACTGCCCTGCTCTGTCTGCCTCACTGTCTTCCTGCACACATGCCTTGAGCTTTCTATTCTTCTACCTTTTATGCTCTGTGCACCGTCTCCATTCAATGCACCATTCCTCTTCTGTGTATTTCAGCTGCTGCACATTGCCTCCTTCTACACGCCTGAATCACTCTCAACAATAGCCCATCTCTTTTTTGTTCTGCACTTTTATACCCTCTGTGCATCTTCTGCATCCTCTATTCACAATGCTTCTGCATGATTTCCCCATGTTGAGTGCTCTTCCTGATCATCATTGCAACTCTTCATCTTCTCTAGCGGTTATGCCCATGCATCCATCATCACTGGGTGTTATGCCGAGATTCCTTAGCCTCTCCAGTAGTCGAGACTCTTCGTCTTCTCTATCATAGTCAAGCTCATTCCCTCTGTTGCAGTTCCAGGCTCCAACGATATTACATCTATCAATAGCCTCTATGAATAGTATTCATGCCATTGGAAGATGCCTCAAGACTCTTAATCTTCTTCGGCGATCACCCTGAAGTCTCTTCGAGTCCTCTCATAGAAACCATGAGTCATTTCTAGCAGTTACACTGTGAACCTCCAAGAAAACGCATCAGCAACTGAATTGCCAACCCTCCAAGAGTCATGATTCAGTTCTGCTAACTGAATTGTAATTGATCGATTAACTGTGAAGAAAAACAATAGCCCTTCAATCAGATTTCCAAGTATCCAACACCGTTGGATTACAAGCACAGGGTCTCGCGTTGATTTTGCCATTTCGCAATTCGGTATTTCGACATTTCGGTATTCCTGTGGTGAAGAGTCTTGACTCCCCAAGTCATGATATTCAAAATGGATATTATCTTCGTGCTAGCTCCTCCCTTGATCCTTTGTCGATGTGACCATAGTTTATGACCAGGGGCCAATTCTGAACACGCATTTCGCATTTCGCGTTTCGGGGATTCTGTGAAGAGTCGTCTCGACTCTCCATGTCCCAAAATATGAAATGGAGCTTGTCTCTTCAATCTCTTCTCTACAGCTCTTTGACAATGTGACCATCAGCGGTGACCAAGTGCTTATCCATAAAGCTCTTTCGCAATTTCACATTTCGGCATTCCTATGATGAAGGGTCTCGACACTCCAAGTCGCGATCACCAAAATGGATCTTGTTTGCACTAGCTCATTTCTCCATCTTCCGCAGATGTGACCACTAGTTGTGACCACAACCTTATTCGAAAATGCATTTCGGCGTTTCGGCATTTCTATGATGAAGTGTTTCAACACTCCAAGTCACGAACCCTGAAATGATATGAAGGTATTTTGGCGTTTTACATTTTGGCGTTTCAACATTTCTGTGATGAAGTGTTTTGACACTCCAAGTAACGAACCCCGAAATGATCTGAAGGTATTTCAGCATTTCACATTTCGCAACTTTGGGACTCCTATGATGAAGAGTCTCGACTATTGACTCCTCCAACTCCAAGTATCTGAAACTCAGAAATGGAGATTTTGATGTGCCTGTTTCAGGATTTTGGCGTTTCACATTTCGCAACTTTGGGACTCCTGTGATGAAGAGTCTCGACTCTTGACTCCTCCAACTCCCGGTATCCGAAACTCCGAAATGGAGTCACATCAATGGTCCATGATCTCCCTTTGATCAATGACTCATATTAAATCATGGTTTCACATTTCGCGATTTTGAGAGGTTAGAGCACCTCCTTCCTTTGACTTTTCAGTCAACAAAATGTTGATCTGTGACCACGTGTCCTGACCGAAGATGGATGGTCCTCCTTCTTTAGGGATTTTGTAAGCCCGCTTCTCCTGGAACTTTAAAGAACATGCAGGTTCTCCTGGATCCAACGATGGTCGGACCCTGTGCTCAAATATAACGCCTGAGATCTGTCCTCCATATTTGCGCTCCTCCTATCTGGATTCAAATCTAACGGTCATCGGAAATTATGAATGGGATCCAACAATCACTGTTGCTCTTCATTGTTACACCATTATCCCTACGCTGCTGGTCATGATCTTTTCCATCAATGACAAACATGCATACTCTGCACTATCTCTTCTGATCTTATCGAGCTTGCTCTGCTGCATCTTCCCAAAATACTTCTGGTGCCCGCCTGACACATTCTTCCTGTACTTAATCCATCGTCGTTGTTGTACTTTCCATCAATGACAAGAATACGCTACCTGTAAAACATGCCAAAAGTTATTTCTTTCAACAACTTCATTCTGTTGAGGTGTCCTAGCAACGGAGGATTTCCTTTTTATTCCATGCATGTTGCAATAGTCCATAAATTCCTTTGAAGTGAATTCTCCTCCATTATCATATCTCAAGCATTTTGTTTTTTAATCCATTTCATTTTCAACCATTTCCTTGTAGACCTTGAAGTTTTCAAAAGCTTCTGACTTATTCCTGAGAAAGAAAACTGCAATCATTCTTGTATAATCATCAAATAATAACATAAAGTATTTATCACCTTTTAAACCCTTTTTTGTAGTTGTTTCAACTAGATCAGTATGCACAATTTCTAGTGGTCTTGTCGTTGAATATTCTTTTGATTTAAACCTTCTCTTTGTTTGCTTTCCTTGTTGACAATGCTTGCATAAAGTGTTGGTTGGTTTCGTGATCTGGAGAATTTCTCTAACTACTTCCCTTTTGCTGACGTTGACAATTTTATCAAAATGTATGTGACCCATTCTTCTGTGCCATAGCCAAATTTTATCTTCCTTTCCTAGGCAACACTTTTCATTTCCAATTTCACTTAATACATATATGTTGCTTGAAGTTATCACAGCTGTTGCAATCAATTTTCTTGAACCTTCTTTTCTTATCTCACACTTTTGTGAATCAAAAGTAACTTTATGACCTTGGTCACACATTTGACTCACACTTAGAAGATTATGTTTCCTATCTTCTACTAGTAGACCATTTTCTTCCTTGGTATTCTTGTTCCCAATTCTGACTGTGCCTTTTCTAATGATTTTAGTTTAATCATCATTTATGAAGGAGACTGATCCATCTCTTTCCTTTCTTAATGTAAGAAACCTGTCTCTATCACCTGTCATGTGTTTTGAGCAACCACTGTCAACATACCAACCATGTTTCTTCTACTTAGCTTGTAGAGCAAGTGTGCATTCTTCATTGCTATATTGATTCTTCTCTCTTATCCATGTCTTTTTCTGAGGTTCATGTCTATGACTGTTGTTGTTATGTTGTGGTTCTCTAGGAGAGACTTCCATTCTACAATATTTGGCCATGTGTCCAAAGTTGTTACATTTTTAGCATTCCACATGTTGTAACTTCTTATTGTGCTCAAAGGTTCAAACATGTTGTAACTTATTATTTGTGTTTCACTAGGACTTCTTGGATAACCCTTTTGTGTATGACTTTCAAAGTTGTTTATGTTCCCGTTGTTAGCTCTGCAATTCACATCTTTATGTCCAAAATTATTACATGCATAACATAAACCAAAAAAAATAGTTTGATACTTGGGAGTTGAATATCTTATGAAAGGGGCTACTCTTATGAATCCTTCTTCTTCTTGAGGCCTATCTATTTCTTTTGGTCATTGATTCTTAAATATGAATCTTCTCAGTAGAGGAGTGTCCCTGTAACTTTCTTTGCAGACCTTCCTATCCCCTTTGATTGTTTATGCATAGATTTTCGGATATGTTTCTTGTTTTTTTGTTTTGGAGGTTGATCCCTTTTCTATTTGACTGTATCCAAGTCCAGACTTGTCATGATGAGGTTTTTGACTGCTGATAATGTCATTCAAAACTTTTGAGTTGTTCTGCATATTTTTATTTTAAAGATCATTTCTTAATGTGATATTTTTTTCTTCCAAATTTCCAATGATCATGTCTCTTCCTTCTAGTTTTTCTTTGAGTGCTTCTCCAATTCTTTTATCTTATTCAATTTTAACCTTCAATTTTGTGATGATTTGTTCTAGTTCTTGAGTGTCTTCTTTCTTGTCTAGTTCCACTAGTAGTTTCTTGTTTTTCTTGTTTTCTCTTTTGATAACTTCTATGGAACACAATGATTCTTCTTGGTAGTCAACTTCTGCCTCTTCATATTCTTCTTCAAACTCTTCATATTCTTCTTCGACCTCTTTATATTCTTCTTCAGAGTCTTCTACTGCCATGACTAGAACTATTTATGTCTCACTGTGACTGACTTCATCTTCATCTGATGATGAGATGTCTTCTTTGGTGCATAAGATTTTATTGAAAACTTTCTTTGTGGTTCTTTTTCCTTTATATGTTTTTTTTCTATTTGAGTAAGCTTCATCATTTCTCTTTTTATTTTGAGGACATTTGTTAGGAAAATGACCAATACCATCAAAATTAAAACAAATCAAAGGAATCTTACCTCTATACCTGCCTTTGGTTCCCTTGTTCAATCTCATGACAAAGTTGGCCACTTCTTCATCATCTTTCGAGACGTGACTGATGCTGCCGTGTTCTTTTTCTTTTTGCTTTCTCTTTTTCTTTGACCTTTTGGATTCTTTGAAGGCTACTTCTTTGACGTATCCACAACCGCTTGGAACGTCTGCTCACAGGACCTTCTTTCTCCTTGGCCCGAAGAACTTAAAATCCCTTCAAATTCCCTATCGGGAATTTTCCACACCCACAGAATTCTCCTTAACGATCCCACTGCTCAAATCAGGGAATCGGACTTTGTAGTTTTGCGAGTCCCGTGGTCGCACACCTTATGCTTCAAAATACCCCGAAACCCGATGTGGGTCAATGTCAACCCTTTTCCACTCCTGTCGGGGGTTTCCCTGTCGAAAATTTGCTACTCGCGACATCAAATGCCTTGCCTCTCCGACTCCCGAACCCCGATACATCGAACCTCCGATGCGCTCGTGAGTTGACTTTTCAGTGCCCATCACCTCCGTCGGGATTTCGGAGTTCGCGAGTTCACGAATCCAAATGTAATGAGTTTCGGGACTTACCTTTTTCGAAACTCTGATACGGCGTGCCACCTGTACTCCACCAACTTATGTGGCCCACACACACTGTCCTTTGACTGTCGGGATATCACGTATCGCGATTCCTATTGCAATAATTTGGAGCTTCGACTCACGAAACCCCGATACACGATTTACATGTAGATCCAATGGTCCTAGATGACTTGGATCAACGCTCTATCTTTCCTGAGCTTAAACCTTCGGAAATACACCACTATATCTCCCCTGCACATCCATAAGATCCAACGGCTCATGGTTATTCACGAATTCTCCTCGGAGAATTCCGACAGTCCGTTATTTGCTTGACGATTTCCACAAAATGAGCTAAGTGCTCCTTCGTGGAACTTGTCCTCCTATGCGTAACTTATGACACTTCTTGCCAACCTTCAAGGAACAGTTCCTCTGCACTGCCCTTCGATAAACTCGAAGGCCTATCCTTCTTGAGCTTTCCTCACAACTTTAAGTCTTTAGAAAGAAAACCCCTTTACCCGTGCTCCTTGCGGCAAACCTTCAACCATGTTTAAGTGTTGAAGCTCCTTGACTCTGGGCACGTCTGCAGCAGTAGTCCTTCAAAATTTCCTCAGGACTTCACAACCCTGAGACTTTTACTTGGCCGGCGCACTCCTTGCATGGATCCTGTGCTCAACTGCCCCCTTGGGATAAATGAGAACAAAAGCTAAACTACCTAAGCCTTCTTTCAACGCACTCCTTGCGGACACTTCAACTACACTCCTTGAAGGAATCCTCCAGCTCAGCTAGAGAAACAATTGAAACTCATTCCATTATCCTTTCAGATTTCACCTTCAACATGAAATCACATACCCAACAATAAAACAAAGGCATAACAGGAAAACAAATACTCATGAGCACATCATTTAACACACATACACAGAGAACAGACACAAAACCATGAATCTGAATCAATTTCTTTTATTAATTCAAGATCTGTACATGGGTGTTCTTCTACAGCTCTCTGCTATTATCCTGTGCTCTTCTTGCTTCAATAATCATGCTCAGGCTTATGTTACAATGATACAATGAGGGTGTCTATATCCATTTTCCCTCCAACTCCTAAACTGTCTAGTCCAGAATTAAAAATCCTATCTACCTGCATTAACTAGATTAAATCCTTCCTATCTACTAAGGACGAGAGCGTATCGCTCAAGGTCCAATACAATATTCAAAAGGTGCTTCTTCATAAATGACTTCATTTATACATTGGCGCATCAAATTCAATGAAAATTCAAAAAGTTTCGGCTGGACTTGTCCAGCTGTTCATTGTCTTCTGCGATGGCTCGCTTGGCGTGGGCGATGCTCCTACATCATACTCCCTCGCTTGAAAAAATTCATGGGCTCCTGTCCATGAGCTCCTGCACGGTCCGTCCATGCTTTTGAATTTTTTCTTCAGTCTCCCAACTGGCATCTTCCACTAGATGACCCTTCCATTTGACCGGATACTCATAGTATTCCTTTTGCCTTGTCTTCTTACTCACCTTCTTGTCCAATATATGCTCCATCTGTGGCTTCTCTGCAATCAGCATCTGCTTCTGCCACTGGAATTTTGGCTGCTCATCACTTTCTGCTCCTGTTTCATCAGCTTTATATGGATATAAATCTGAAACGTTGAATATCGGAGATATTCCGATCCCATCCGGTAACTCAATTTCATAAGCATTTTCCCCCAATTTCTTCAAGACCTTACATGGCCCGATTTTCTTCATCTTTAGTTTATTATATGTTCCCCTCGAAAACCTTTCTTTCCTCAAATGTGCCAGAACTAACTCACCAACCTCGAACTGAAGTTGTCTCTTCCACTAATCATCTCTACGCTTATATTCTTGGCTCGATTTCAGCAGTCGCTTCTTCACCTGGCCGTGAAGTTCTTTCATCACCTCTGTGAATTCTTCAGCACTTGCGCTCCTAGTTATCATCTGTTCCAAATCCCTTAATTCAAAAACTCCTCTCGGTTGCATGCCGTATACAATCTGAAATGGACTTCTTCTTTTGCTCCTGTTCACGGAATCATTGTATGCGAACTCTGCCTGCGGCAATATACTATCCCACTGGTTGTGGTGCTCTGTTACCAAGCTTCTCAACAACTCTCCCAGACTTCTGTTCACCACCTCTGTTTGCCCATCCGTCTGAGGGTGATAGGCAGAACTAAACATCAAGTTAGTCCCCGTCTTCTTCCACAGTGTCCTCCAGAAATGTCCAATGAATTTCTTGTCTCTGTCCGAAACTATACTTCTGGGTAAGCCGTGAAGTCTAACGACCTCCTTGAAAAACAAATTTGCGATATGAGTTGCATAGCTGGTTTTCTGGCATGGGATAAAATGTGCCATTTTGGAAAACCTGTTGACTACTACAAAGACTGAATCATGTCCTCTTTGCGTCCTTGGTAATCCCAATACGAAATCCATGCTGATTCCATCCCACGGCCTCTCGGGTATGGGTAATGGTTGATAGAATCCTTCATTCTGCTTCCTACCCTTCGAATGATGGCAAATTCTACATCTATCTACAAACCTCTTGACCTCCGACCTCATCCCTGGCCAAAAGTATGATTCGCTCAGCTTTGCAAATGTCTTGTCGTGGCCAAAATGCCCTGCCAAGCCTCCGCTGTGTTTCTCCTTTAACAGATTATCCCTCATGGAGAAATTCAGAATACACAATTGATTACCTCTGAACAGTAATCCTTCCTAGATAATATAGTCTATCCAAGGGATTTTATCTCTGAGAACTAGATTCTCAGCTGCTTCATACGCTTCCTTGAAATCCTGATTAGCTGCATACATATCTTTAAGATCATCAAAGCCTAGCGTCCTGACTTTGAATTCCTGCATCAGTAAACATTTCATGCTCAAAGCATCAACCACTTTGTTAGGAGTACCCGAAATATGCTTAATTACAAATGTAAAATTATGCATGTATTCGACCCACTTAGCATGTCTCTGATTCAACTTTTCCTGTTGAGTTACATATTGCAATGCATGGTTATCACTATATAAAACAAATTCCCTTGGAATCAGATAGTGCCTCCATTTCTTCAGTGCGTGTATGATGGCATAGGATTCCTTATCATACATGGAGTATTTTTCTTTTGCCTCATTCAACTTTTCACTGAAATCTTTAATTGGTCTGTCCTCCTGACTCAAGACCACCCTAATTGCAAATCCGCTTGCATCGCATTTCACCTGAAATGTCTTCTGGAAATCCGGCAACACCAACACTGGTTGTTCCGTAATCTTCCATTTCAGAAATATGAAAATTTTCTCTGCCTCTTCAGTCCAATGAAAAGATTTATGTATTTTCTTGACTGTATCCATCATTGCTGCACTAATCCCACTGAAATTCTTGATGAACTTCCGGTAGAAACTAGCCAATCCATGAAAACTCCTCACCTCGAAAATATTTCTCGGTGATGGCCAATTTTTAATTACCTCCACCTTACCTGGATCCATCTTCAGTTCATTCGCCAATATGACAAATCCCAAGTAAATGAGTTATGTCTTCATAAATGAATATTTTCTCATGTTTACCAACAGCTTCTCTTGCTGTAGCTTCTTCATTACTGCAGCTAAATGCTTCAGATGTTCTGCTTTTGTTTTGATGAAAATCAATATGTCATCCAGATACACAATGACAAACTTCCCGATGAATTCTCTCAGGACTTCATTCATTAACCTCATAAAGGTACTCGACGCATTCGTCAATCCAAACAGCATGACTAGCCATTCGTACAGCCCTTCATTGGTTTTGAAGGTCGTCTTCCACTCATTGCCTTCCCTCATGTGAATCTGATGATATCCGCTTTTCAGATCAACCTTTGAAAAAAAATTGGCTCCACTTAAATAGTCCATTAAATCGTCCATGCGTGGCAATGGAAACCTGTACCTGATGGTTATCTTGTTGATGGCTCTAGAATCGGTGCACATTCTCCAGCCTCCATCTTTCTTCAGTCTGAGTACTGTTGGAACGGCACATGGGCTTAGGCTTTCCCTGACCAATCCTTTGGTTAGAAGCTCTTGTACCTGCCTCTTAACCTCTTCATTCTCCTACGGCGTCAACCTATACATGTCCTTATTTGGAAAACTAGCTCCTGGTATGAGGTCTATATGGTGACTCACGCTCCTAATCAGCGGCAATGAATGAGGTAATTCGTCTACCACGATGTCAGCAAACTCTTCCAAGAGTTCCTGAATTTCTCTTGACAAATCGTCCACTCTTGTGCTGGTCAAAATGACTTTCGGTTTCCTGACCACAAAGAATTGTGGATATTCCTTCTTCTTCACCTCCGTAAGAAGCTCCTTCCCACTCATGAGAAGTACAGTATTTCTCACTTCTAGTTTTACCTCTTTATCTTTAATTGGAAGCAACATATGTGTCCTCCCATTCTTCTCTAGAGTGTATGTATTCATCTTCCCATCATGAACTACGTTCCTGTCATATTGCCATGGTCTGCCCAACAATAAATGATAGACATCCATAGGAATAACATCACAGAGTATTTTATCATTATACCCTCCTATTTTGAATACAACCAAGCATTGTTTAGTAACAGTTACCTGGTGTCCCTTCTGTAGCCACAAAACTCTGTATGGGCTTGGATGATCAGTCATCTCCAGCTCCAGCTTCTCTACCATCTCTGTGGATACGAGATTATCCATGCTACCACTGTCAACGATGACCTTGTATACCCTGTCCTTGGTATTGCAAGCAGTCCTAAAGAGTCTGGTCCTTTGGACTGAGCTTTCCTCCTCCTTATTGGGTGTCAAAAGGACTTTTCACATCATGAGCGATCTTCCGCCTTCAGCGTCTTCGGCCTCAACATCCCGCCTCTGTGATTCAGTGATGTGAGCTTCTCCAATGTCTTTGTTTTTCTCTGGACACTCGTAATACTTGTGCCCATTTTTTCCACACGTGAAGCATGTGATTACTCCACCTCTGCCTCTTCCTCTACCTCTGGTACGAGGAAACATGTTATTATCAGTGTATCCTCCACTCTGCTCTGTATGTTTCCCTCTCTATTCAACATATGGCCCCCGCTGTGAGGTTCCACCTCTTTCAACCTTACCCTGAGGTTTCTTCCATTCCACCTTGGGCTTCTGATATTTGTCCTGGGCAACAGATTTGCCTCTGGGCTGGCTTCTGCCTCAACCTCTTTGACCTTGTTTTCGGCTCAGCTTCTCCTCAGCTTTCAGAGCCAATTGGTAAGCATCTTCCACCATTCGGATGGTTAGCATGCTTAATTCATCCTGAATGTCATATCTCAGACCATTCATATATCTGGCAACCTTCTCATCATCGCTCTCCCGATGACCTGCCCTGATGTTCAGTCGATAGAATTCCTCAGTGTATTCTTTCACTATCATGAGCTTCTGTCTCAGGTTCTGCATTCTCCTGAACAGAGTAATTTGATAATCTCTCGGGATGAACTTCACTTTCATCTTCCCAATCATTCGATCCCAACTTTTAATTTTCTGCTTGCCTTTGCAGCGTCTATCTGCTTGTAGCTCGTCCCACCATAATGTTGCATGTCCCTTCAAGCGCGTGATAGCATGCTTGACATTCTTATCTTCTTCGACATCCTCATAGTTGAAGTAAGTATCAAGAGCTCTAATCCAATCTAGAAGCTCCTCTGCATCCATATTTCCCTCGTAAACTGGAATGTCCATCTTTGCTCTTGCACCCATCCTGGCAATAGCTTTGATTAGACGTTCATTTGATGCATCTTCAACTGCAACTTCCTCCTCACGTTCAGCCTCAACTTCACTCTTAGAATCACTGAGATCTCCAGCACTAGCTGTGCGTCTTTGCGCTGTCTCCATGTCTTCGAGTCTTGCTCGGAGATCACACATCTGTCTCTCCATTTCTGTATTTTCCATCTGCCTGCCTCTTCTCCGCACCTCCCTATCCTATGGATCGGGTGATTGCCTTTCTCTCCTTGGCGGCATGGTGAATTCTCTTACTCTATGCTACAGAAAGCAAAGAATCTTCCTTAGCTCTGATACCACTCTGACGTAGCCGCACCCTCCCGACACGTCTGCTCACAGGACCTTCTTTCTCCTTGGCCCAAAGAACTTAAAATCCCTTCAAATTCCCTATCGGGAATTTTCCACACCCACAGAATTCTCCTTAATGATCCCACTGCTCAAATCGGTGAATCGAACTTCGCAGTTTCGCGAGTCCCGTGGTCGCACACCTTATGCTTCATAATACCCCGAAACCCGATGTGGGTCAATGTCAACCCTTTTCCACTCTTGTCGGGGGTTTCCCTGTCATAAATTCACTACTCACGACATCGAACGCCTTGCCTCTCCGACTCCCGAACCCCGATATGCCGAACCTCCGATGTGCTCGCGAGTTGACTTTTCAGTGCCCGTCACCTCCGTCGGGATTTCAGAGTTCGCGAGTTCGCGAACCCAAATGTAATGAGTTTCGGGACTTACCTTTTCCCGAACTCTGATACGGCGTGCCACCTTTCCTCCACCAACTTCTGTGGCCCACACACATTGTCCTTTGACTATCGGGATATCGCATATCACGATATCGCGATTTCTATTGCAATAATTTGGAGCTTCAACTCACGAAACCTCGATACACGATTTATGTGTAGATCCAACGGTCCTGGATGGCTTGGATCAACGCTCTATATTTCTTGAGATTAAACCTTCGGAAATACACCACTATATCTCCCCTGCACATCCATAATATCCAACGACTCACAGTGATTCATGAATTCTCCTCGGAGAATTCCGACCGTCCGTTCTTTTCTTGACGATTCCTGCGAAATGAGCTAATTTCTCCTTCGTGGAACTTGTCCTCCTATGCGTAACTTACGACGCTTCTTGCCAACCTTCAAGGCACAATTCCTCTGCTATGCCCTTTGATAAACTCGAAGGCCTATCCTTCCTAAGCTTTCCTCATAGCTTTAAGTCTTTAGAAAGAAAACCCCTTTGCCCGCGCTCCTTGCGGAAAACCTTCAACCACATTTAAGTGTTGAAGCTCCTTGACTCTGCGCACGTCTGCAACAGTATTCCTTTGAACTTTCCTCAGGACTTCGCAACCCTGAGACTTTTACTTGGCCGGCGCACTCCTTGCATGGCTCCTGTGCTCAACTACCCCCTTGGGATAAATGAGAACAAAAGCTAAACTACCTAAGCCTTCTGTCAACGCACTCCTTGCGGACACTTCAACTGCACTCCTTGCAGGAATCCTCTGGCTTAGCTAGAGAAACAATTGAAACTCATTCCATTATCCTTTTAGATTTCACCTTCAACATGAAATCACATACCTAGCAATAAAACAAAGGCATAAAAAGAAAACAAATACTCATGAGCACATCATTTAACACACATACACAGAGAACAGACGCAAAACCATGAATCTGAATCAATTTCTTCTATTAATTCAAGATCTGTACATGGGTGTTCTTCTACAGCTCTCTGCTATTCTCCTGTGCTCTTGTTGCTTCAATAATCATGCTCAGGTTTATGTTACAATGATACAATGAGGGTGTCTATATCTGTTTTCCCTCTAGCTCCTAAACTGTCTAGTCCAGAATTAAAAATCCTATCTACCTGCATTAACTAGATTAAATGCTTCCTATCTACTAAGGACGTGAGTGTATCGCTCAAGGTCCAATACAATATTCAAAAGGTGCTTCTTCATAAATGACTACATTTATACATTGGCGCATCAACTTCAATGAAAATTCAAAAAGTTTCGGCTGGACTTGTCCAGCTGTTCATTATCTTCTGCGCTGGCTCGCTTGACGTGGGTGATGCTCCCGCATCAGTATTTTATATCTGGATTTTCCTGTTCAGTTCTCATTTCATATGTTGTGAAGATTCCATGTAGTTCATCCATGCTTATTGAGTTTAGATGTGCTCTTTCTTCTCGTGCTGATATCTTAGGGTCAAATCTCATAGGAAGAGATCTTAGTACCTTTTGAATAGTTACAGATTCTTTGATTTCTTCTCCCAATACCAAGATTGCATTTATTGTTTCATCAACTTGTAAAAAGTAACTTGCAATGTTCTCATGTTCCTTCATCTTTAGTTGTTCGAACTGACCTCTGTAAGTTTGAAGCTTTGCTGCTTTAAATTTTGAATCTCCTTCATAAATATTTTGAAGTTTGTCCCAAATATATTTAGCGGATTTACAATGTGCAACTTTGGTGAGTACCGATTCTCTAAGACCATTCAGAAGTGCATTTGTGGCTTTGGAATTATTCATACCGAATTTCATTTCTTTGTCATTTGTCGGTGGAACTACTAGTGCTGTGTATCCATCTACAATTGATTACCAAATTTCAAATCCCTGTTCCTATATATATGTCTTCATCCTTATCCTCCAAAATGCATACTTCTATCCATCAAACTGTGGTATTCCATTTTTATACATGTTCTTTCTCTCCATGATCTACCTTTCAGTGGTTAAACTGATTTTTGAAGGAACCTTCTCTGATACCAATTGTTGGATTACTAAGAGGGGGGATGAATCAGTAATAGAGAAATCTAATCCTTTTTAACCATATAATGAAAGTGTTATATGAATGTAGCATTATCATCCAATATTTTCAAAGTAAATAAACAATGAACAAATGAAAAATCATACACATACATAGTACACTAGTGTTTTTACATGGAAACCCAAAGCGAGAGAAAACCACATAATAATTTTTCTTATATGTCTTGAAGAATTGCATTCATTGGAAGCACCAACTTCCTTTGTTTTCCAACTGCAACTAGAAGGAAGCTCCAATCCCCTATTTTCTCAGGATACAATATGAGGGAAGATCCAAATCCCCAATTCTCTAGATACAACCAGAAGGAGGCTAAAATCCCCTATGTTCTCCGGCTACAACCAAAAGGTGGCTAAAAACACCTTTCCTTGCCCCATCCAACCTCCTTGACGTATAATTATAATGATGGAGCCATTGTCACACAATCACTGTGATATATACTATTGTAAACCTATACCAATAAACCTACACCAAACAACCTATACCAATAACCTGAACCATGTATCAACCATGCATAAACTTGTACCTCAACCTGTAATTAACATGTACCATAAAGAATTGCATCAACCATGCATCAACCTATACCTCAACCTGAAAACCTTCCTTAACTTTAACAACAAGAGACTATCATTTTCATCAATCTTTACTTTAGTCTCACATGACTAGTTTTGGATTAGTCAACAAGCCTAACTTGAAATAATAATAACTGTGTACCTGTAATGAATAAATATTTGAAAATAGTACACAATATTATTCAGTGTGTTTTATACAATTCCTCCAAGTGTCACTACTTGGAACCTCTCATAAAAGACATTATAGAAAAAACGACATACCTTGTTGAATTCTGGCTTATTCTAGAGAGAGAACTTGTAGAGCATGCCCCGCACAGAATATTTGTTGTATGGATCTGAAAATTTTACAAAAAATACTATATACTGTACTCTAACCAACACATTTGGTCTTACTAAATTTGGATATGTTATGAAGAATTTATGATGTTCTTACCCGAAACACTTGTTTTAGACTATTTTTAGGACTAGCCACAAACCCTATTTTCCATAGAGAGTAACTCCAAAATTACAACAACCCACAAGATTGAATTTGTACCACACCTACTTTGATATGTTTCCTCAATGGCCTCTCGATTTCACGGTCTGAATCATTCTAGAAAAAACTTTATTGTGAAAATGGTGAGATGACCTGTAAATAACATACCTTAGAAAACATCATCAAAAGAATTTATCCTCGCTTGAATTTCGGCCTTCTTTACTTCACCTTCCCTCTGAAATTCAGAGTAGATATCCTTTGGTTTCCTCAGTCACCTGTATATATTCAATATTATCAAGTGTGATTAAAATGAGAGAGCCTTGCCTCTTATTTACACTCTCCAAGTAGCTTCCTTAGAAGCATCTTCTAGGCCACTTTGTCCACATAGCCACTTTGTCCACATAGTCACCTATGTCCAACGTTTCCCAATTTTCCACTTGCCCGTGTATCCAATAGCCACTTGACCACTTAACCCATTTTCCTCATTTTAGGGTTAAGCTTCTTATAACCACTTTCCATAATTAGAAAGTTCTCCATTTACTTTATTATTTAAATAAGCCTCATTGACTTTGTCACTTCACTTTATTATTTAAATAATCTTGTTTGATTTTTTAACTTCACTTTATTATTCAAATAATCCTCTTTGCAAGCACTTTGACTTCTTTGACCTTTTGGGGTTTCAAACCAATCATATGAGGGTCCTTCAACTTCGTAAGGCCATAACTCTCAAACCGTGAGGAGTTATGTGGTGTTCCACATACCACTAGAAATGGCATGACATGTATTATCCATATAGAATAGTCTTTCCTTAAAATATATCAAAACTCATACCATTATACATCAAACAAACTTGGGTCCATTACCCAAACCTTTGTGCTACCAGAATTCACTATTGAACTTTCTTCAAGGGTTGGCATCAATGACAACCAACCCAATTAATCAACAATTATTGTGTTAAAAATGGAAGTAGATAGATACCCAATAGTTGCATGTCTTCATTAACCCTTTTGTGAAGAAAATCCTTTCTCATATTTGAAGGAAACAATCTAAGATGTGTCATTTTTCATATTAATGTATTGAGCGCATTAGATGTGAAGCCTTATCTAAATTATGGTCCATAATCTTAATAACACCAACCATCGTTGCAATAGTGTTAGATATGGATTTTTGCGATCCACTATTTCCATTTACTACCTTCAAGTTACCATTTTTAAAGCTATCTTTATAGTGGTAGAAAGTGCTTCTTTTTATTTTATAAGTCTGATACCATGCATGTTGATAAACATATAATGTGTTAAACTTCATCATCAATAGAGTTATATTATTTATTTCCCCTTGTTTAGTAATAACAACATTTGATACTTGGGAACTTAGTACAAATTCTCTTCTTAAATTTTCATTCATGAGCTGCACCTTCTTAATACCCTCAACCATTGCCCCCAATTGTATTTTTAAAATACAATAAATTTTAGAACAAGGTGTAGTGTGTATTCTTGTAATGAAAGAAATTTCATTAGATATTTCAATGGATTTTGGACTTGAGTTACTTTTATTAGATACACTTTTCCTTTGATATTGAGATAGTTGTATGGCCTTATTGTCAATATTTGTACTTTAACACAATTTGCAATACCCATAGGTGGATATCCCAACTATAGAGGAGTAATTGTTTCTATTGCATTGCATAAATTTACCTGTGTTTCCTTTTCATTTTATTTTAATATCACATCTAAGGTCCACTATTAAGGTCAAGTGGTTCATAATCCATATCTAGAGATAACTTTCTAATATTCAACATTTCTCACATTAGGTGTGTTGTTCTTTGATATTTTCCCGATTGTTTAGGAACTATGCCAAGGAATACAAAACCTTCTTTAGGCCTCAAGCTAGATATTGGGACAAAGTGGGCTCCCTCATAAGATTAAAGAAAGCTAGTTTCCCACTGTCACTAAGAAACAACTTGCAATATCTCAACAAAAATATAAATGCCATATTAGAAATAATATAGAACATGATTAAAATTTAAAGGAAGTGTCAGGTGAATGGAATTATAAGAGTGTAAACCTATTATACCAAATGCTTTTCCATTGGGCACAGAGTCTCAAATAGAAGAGCACAAAAATTAATAATGGAAGGTGGAAGAATACAAGAAGACATTAAATATTGGGTTTGATAATGAATAAGGAAGTCATTGTTAACCTAAGATGAAGAAGAAATGGTTTTGTTGGGAATTAAAAAAATGAGTCCAACAATACATGAAAGAGTTGATCATGATGGAAAATGATTTCATTTTACTCTGTCCATTGCATAAATACTTCACACAAAACCAAAAATAACAAAAGAAATTTGTAACAAAAACTATATTTTGTTAATCTTTGAATATATAAGGCTCTAGCCAACAAAGATTACATTCATAACTAGAGAGAAAAGAGGTGTAAAATAAAGAAACTAAACACATAAAAATGAATTGAGAGGTGAATCCAATGAATGGTTCCCTCATTCATAAAACTTTACACAAAATGGCCCCTCGAGCTTATTTACTATCACCCAAATTTGGTCTCACACCATAAGGACAAATCCTAAAAGGTTGCTTGTAGCAATGAACTAAAGCTGGAAATAAGTCTACATCTATAGGTAAAGGTCCATAACATGACCAATAAGTAAAATGTGGACCCAATCAATCCAATATTTTGTCTTTTCTCATATTACGAATAACATAAATTTGGATAGCACAAGAGTGCTCAAAGTCCAAGAGAATGCAATGTAATGGCATTTTGGGCATGCATGCGATTCTTTTCCCGAGAAAAAAAATTGAATTGGGAGCCTCTATAACACCATTAATGACTTAAAACCCTCTTTCAAGAGGAATATAGTGCATGAATAATTCCTTACGGATTTACAATGCCATCATAGATTCATTGACTTGGAAGCCTTTAAAGAGCTCAATACAATAAGAAGCTTGATCCTTCTAGCCCATACTCACCCATACATTTGTATATACAATATCCCCCCCCTTACAACTTCTTGTTGATATGAAATACTTTCTTACAATATTTAATTCAACCTCACGAGGATAAAATCCCCTTGCATTTTTGTAAGAGGTGGTACTCCTCTATTTTAAGATTGCACATAAACATAAACAGTTCCTGAGAAGGACCATGTATTTTATAAAAGGAATTATTTACAATATATTACAACAATCATAAACCAATAGAGTATAAATATAAACAAAATGACATTTCCATAACAACAATCATCAAGACAGAACAGAATATTCAAGAAATGAGACAAGAAAATATGGAGTGCATATGGAAGAGAACTTTAAATGATCATTTCATTAGGCACAAAAAATATTATGATAGATAGATATTTTGAATCTCAAGCTTGAAACCAAAGTATTTGAGATTGCAATAATGTAATATCCCAAAATAGTTCTCTCAAAACCTTTAAAATAATAAATGTTTCTTTAAAAATATAAGGTAAATGTCTTGAAAATAAAGACTATAAAATGAAAATGCCACGATGAAATGTTTTCTTGAACCAGTTACTTCCTTGGAGGTGCATCTTTTGTATATTATAGTTGTTGTTGAGGTGGTATAACAACTACAACTATTTCTTGTTGATCTGGCTTGCTAATTTTGATTAAGGCTTTTCTCAACCAATATTCAATATATTCCCTCATGGGGGCCACCGTGATTTCATGCATTGTCTTTATCTTGAACAATTTACTCTCCATCTCTCTTAAGTCCATGCTTGATTGGTTCAACGTGTCATATGCTTCATCATTCTTGTTGATGTATCTGACTATCCACCTTTCGAATTCTTCTTCGAAGAATTCTATTGTTTCAATGAACTCATTTTCCCATGCAACTTTCAATACATTAAGTTGGTCTAACAATTGTTCTTTTGATGAAATTATTGTAATCCAATAATAAGTTCCAACTACCAAGTTCTTCCATGAGATCAACCAACTTAAAGAATAAGTCACATGTTTTTATTTTCAAAGCCTCTATTTCACTTATTGTTTCTCTCAAGTTCTTTATCCTCTTCAACCAACATGCATTGATTTATTTCATCCAGATATTTGAAGGAATGTTTTTATCTCTTCTATGGATATTGATCAATCTTGAAACATTGGCAAAGAATTTAACCACAACATAATTGCAGAAACATTCAACATTTTCCATATATTTATGAAGATATTCTTTGAATTTTTTTATTCTTGTTGCAAAGTTATTGGAATTTTGTGCAAGTTCCCAAAGTTATTGAATCAAATCTATCCTTTTCTAGATATCGCATCCTACATATTTTCTTATTTCTTGCAGTAACTTGATGAAACTTTGTATGTGTAACTTCTTTTCGAGATATCTTTTAGAGTAAGAGTTGGTTGAATGGTATTTAAAGGTTCTGGAAACAAAGGTGTTGGAACTAAGGCTTCCTCTAATTATTTTATTATTTATTTTAGTTCCAAATTTTTGTTTCCATAGTATTGATATAATGTTTCAGGGCTTCTCCTATTGCATCATGAAATTGAGTAATTTTTTATGGTGCAACCCTGTCTGACTCAATTATTGATTTCCATTTCTCAGCTGACATTTTATTTTTTGTATTTACTTTTTCAATTAACAATTTCTTGGACACTCGATTGTAGGCTGCATGGTGCAAGGTTACAAACATTTCTTCAAAAATATTTGGTTCCTTAGAGACTAGGGCTTCAACGATTTCTCAAGTTTCCAATAGTATTTGTTCATAAGGATCTTCGATAATATCATCCAAAACCATAACTCATGGGATTTCTTTAGTTTCATGTATGCCTAACCCTATTGTCTATGTATTCCTTTTTCTCTTGGTAGAAGTATCTACGATATGATATTTTTCAATATTTTTCTTGGGTGGGTCCTTATCACCTCCATCATCCAAACTTTCAGATGATATTTTTCTCATCTCGATACCACTACTCCTATGCCTTTTTCTTACCAAGGTGCTTTTTTGGGAAATAGTTGGTGAATTGGAAATTCTATCCACTACTTTTTTTCCATATTGTTAGTATCCTTCATTGGTACTGATTAATTCTTCTATGTCATTTAAAACTTGGTTAACCATAATCTTAAGAATATCTAAAATATCTCCACCTTATTCTTTAAATTACTCAATTTTGTTCAAATAATAAAAATAACCAATTTATTCCATATGTGTAGTAAACATATAATTTGGGTTGAAACCCTCAACAATTTTAACTTCTTTCAAGCCAAGTTGGTCAAAATGACCTGGAAGTTCATCTAGATGGGATATATGTTTTACCATGATTTCTCCAATTTTCCAAGGCAAGGGAATGAATCAATTCTTTCTCTTCTCATTGAAAAAGGGATCCCAAGTCCTATACTACCTGTAAACTTCCACAACAAAATTCTTGTCTAATACATAAAATGGGAGAAGGAGAGGTTTTTTTTCACACCCAATATTAACATGATAATATTGAAATCCTCAGTAGTCTTGAAAAATCATTTATCCATGAGAAATGTGGAGGCTTCGAGTAATAATATCGACGTACTAGGGCCAACAAATATTTTTTTGAGTTCTAAAATGAAATTATCGTGAACCGAGTAAAATTTATGCTAAGTGCCTATACAAGGTTGAATACTAGGGGAAAAGTGGTTCCATCTTAAAATCAATGTTCCTTTCCCTCAAAAATCCATTAAATGCATGAAAATAGGCTATGGAGAAAATGAAGTAGGATGTCATATAAAATATCCTGGTCTTTTTTAAATTACTTAATTCAAATGAAACTTCATTATAAATAACGTGGCCCCAATATTTGATGGTGTTTTCATGTAGGACAAAGTGAAGGACATAGATAATATTTATTGGTATAGATGTTGTTATCACCCCATAAATCATGGGAATCAGTTGATGACTTGGATATTATCTGTATCTGATGATCTTGTTGACAAATGATATTTCATTCTTCAAATAATTTGTAAAGAAAAAAGAAAGAAAAGAAAAAGAAAAAAGAAAAAGAAAAGAAAAAAGAAAAAGAAAGAAAAAGAAAAGAAAAAAGAAAAAGAAAGAAAAAGAAAAGAGAAAAGAAAAGAGGGCTAAAAAGAATTGAAACAAAAAGCCCCATGCAATAACAGTGACTTAGTCATACCTTTCAAGCATGACTTAGTCCTTTTAAATTTTCAATGTTGATAGGATAGTGAATACATCTGATCAGACCATCTAATCCTGGTCAGATAGCCCCTAGGTTAGAATTAGTGAATACATCTAGTCAAGCCATCTAATCCTGGTCAGATAGCCCCTAGGTTAGAATTAGTGAATACATCTGATCAGACCATCTAATCCTGGTCAGATGGCCCTTAGGAAAAATAATACCTTAACCCAACAGTTTAATCTGGGTTATTCGTCCTGTGAAAGTAGGTTAGAATGTAGATTAACTGCTTGGCCTGCCTTGCCCAAATAAAGCCAAATCGATAAATATGTTACCCTATGACTCCAATGCCTAAGTGTAGTCAAAATGATGTCCCCTTGGGGGCATATATGAGAAAATCGTAGGAAAACCCATGTGAATGCCCTAATCCTAAGTTTTTCCTACATATGACATTTTCCACCCCCGACCTATCCTTCATGCACCTTCCAATGGTCCAGATCACGATGATTATATCAACGGCTCACAGACAATCCCGGACCCCCTCAATGTTCTTCCTTTAACGGAAAGGGGGGGGTATGAAATCGGCGATAATCTTCGCGCAGATCTGGATGGTCCGGAGAAGAGCGCGTGG
>ML779903.1:1837858-1849553 GCA_009831015.1 Picea engelmannii | reverse complement strand
TCCCTGCAGGTGGGCCCATTGTCACAGGTGGCTCAAGCCTATTGGTCAAGAAGTCCTATCACCCACATGCTGCCTGACAGCCCGCCACTCATAGACGTCACCCTCCACTGAAACCACTTGTCCCACTTGCTCCCGGTCTGAGTCCCATCTCATAACTGCTGCCAGTCCCTACTGTCAGGCCTCACCCTTTCCTTTATGGCCAGTCCCCTTCGACGACTTTTACCTCCAATCACATGCCTCCACGTCATCTCCCGTATACATTGGCCACCGTCATCTGCCACCTCATCCCTAGTGGCCCGTTGTTCATTTATTACAGGATAACATACCCGTTATCATGCTGACCTATCTCCCACGCCCAACCGACCCCAAATTTTGAATAAAACTATCGTTTTCCCTTTCAGTCATTGTTCATCCGTCGTGCCAGAAATCTCCTATTCCTCCATTGCTCCCACATCATTTTCACCTACCGTCAGTCGACCCCACTAACGTTATTGTTTGTTGCAGGTACAGTTGCCGAAATGGTGTCTAAGACAAAGCAAGCTGAGGAGGAAGAGAATCCGTTCGTTCCTCCTCCGGTCGACCTAGATAAAATCCCTCTGGTTGACAAAGATCGCTTGATAGCGGACACCATATGCAGTTTTGACTTCTTTGATCTGCAGTCATGGCTCCGGGAAGTCTTCCTGGACCAGAGTGACGAGATTGGGCTCTGGGAGTCCAATTTGCCCCTATATATGTTCCCCCAAATCCACCATTTCCTAGAATTTGCACTCAAGTGCCAAGCTCACTACGTCCCCGACCAGAAAGCCATTGGTTCTTCGTCTGGGGACGTCCTCTTCTTCATCACCCCAGAGGATATCGACCAGATGATGCAGATAACCCGCCCGAAATCTGCGTCCCCATTCAACCTGGAAATCCTCACTGAGCTTTATCAAAAGATGACTTTCCCGTAGAGAGCTCAGATAGTTGAGCTTTTCCTCCCCACTTCTGATCCACTCCTAACCACAAATCCCTCGTACCCTTCCTCTTTGTTTTCCACCAAAGGAAATCAAATTATTTCTTCCCTGTGTGCCCTGCTTGGGTACTATTCCGATCAGTGGGTAGACGAACCCATCCTGGGTTTTCTATCTATCTTTTCAAACGATGAACAACCAACCACTCAATTCGACTACAGCACCTTCTTGGCCAATAACATCCATGAGCAATTCGTGAATTTCACCACAGAGGGCATGTTCAGGTATTCATCCATTTTGGCTTACATGTTTGTTTACTTCCAAGCAGACAGGTTCAATTTCTCCATGCAGAAGATGGACGCCGACGGGAGGCCACAGCCAGTCACAGCGTGGACGTCTCTTCTAAAGCACAATTCTGTCGAATACGATTTCACAGCATTCATTGATCATTTTTACCACCCTGTGGTAAGTATGTTGAGTGGCATGCCTGAGCCATGAATAAACGACGAAGTCCGGAGAGTTCTACACCTCTCGAACAATGCGAAGACAAGAGACTGGTACTTGTATCAGAATCACTCCGAGATCCGAGTTTATGGGTGCGAGTTGGCACCATACAAGCTTCTGAGATATATACCAGTAAGGATTTTCGCACTGGAATATATTAGACAAATTATGAATTCTGATGATGTTCACTTTGTTTCCCTTAAAAAGAAACAACAATTGCGGATTAAAGGGCAGATAGGCTCTTTCATCTGCAATAATAGAGGTGCGGGTGATGAAGCAGACAAACTGTTGAGGGAAATGAAATTTCTGATGAGTTTCACCTGGCATTATGATCCCTATGGAATCATTTCTGAGATGAGAGTCAAAAATAAGAATGCCCCATATGCACATGAGCCCAGGCCGGAAATCGAGAGATTTGCTAATCAAACAGAATGGGAGCCTGATACGTTGGTGGACATGGAACCAACTGTCGGGATGGAAAGGCAGGTACCCTCAACAAGCGCACCACCCACTGCCACACCTCAGAATCCCAAGGAAAAGAGGCCCCGACAAGAATCATCTTCTCCGGTAACAGAGGTGTCTTCGGAGGAATTTAAGATGCACGCCAAAAAGCCGAGGATAGTTCCAACAACAGGCACGACAGTGGAGAAAGAGATCACAACCACCGCAGTGGCCACCCCCGGGGTCAAGCCCACCATTCTGCATTTTGGCTCGAGTCAGCACAAGGCATTAACATCAGCTGTAAAACCCACAAACTCTCCCACAGATGCTCCACCAAGCAAGACTGGGCCCAAGTTGGGAATTTTTGAAAAATATGATTTGATCAAAAAGAAAAACTAGACTCTTACTACTAGCACTTATGCACAGTTCCAAAAGCAGTCATCCACAGCTCAACACAGGCTCCTTTCGGCATTCGATACAGAGAAAGGTAGGATGCATATGGCCTACCTCCACGCACAAGTGCCGGATCCCAAAGTGATATCCGATTACAAAAGGGTTACCGTCGAGTTCCATGCCAAGGACGTACATCCAGCAGACCAAATGGATTTGCACAAGCAAACTGGTGAGATGGTTTTCCACACTTTGGCTCACGCTACAGCTTCTGCTTCAAAATATCAGATAACTTTGAGCAATGCCCAAACCCAACTGAAGATGAAGAAAATATCATCTTTCGCAAAGGACAACAAAATCAAGACATTAGAGGAGTTGGTCCTCAAGATCGGCTACGACCCTGCTAACGTCAAGGCTGCCGAGGAAATGATCAAAAAGAAAAACGCTGACATCGCTTCCTTAAGGAAGCAGCTAAAGCTCCCTCCAACAGAGGACCCACAAACGAAGGAGATAACCGAAAAAGAAGGAGAAAAGGATGAAATGCTGAAATTACTCATGGAGCAGAACGCTCAGTTAAAGGAGATGGAGGCTGAGATGGAAAGACTGCTAAAGGAGAGAGAGCAAGCAAAGACAATGGAAGGCATCCCCTTAAGTGTTATCCCAATTGCAGGATTAAGCACAGCAACAGTGACATTCGTTCCATATGCAACACTGCCAGAAGGAACAATAGACCTGGCCAAGTCTATGGAGAGAATGAATTTGCAAGAGTCAGAAATCAGCAGGATCAGGAAAGAAGTAGAGAATCTCCAAGAGCTTAAAACCTCTTTCCAGACGAGCCTGTCTAAAGAGAAGCAGGTGAATGAGCAAATCAGGAAGGAGCTACAGCAGCTCGAAAAACAGACCGTGGCAGGTAAGACTCTAGCTGAGGCCAAAGAGGTGATATGGACTGATATTTCTAAGTCCATAAACGAAATTAGGCCAATGTTTCAAATAATGTTTGAACAAAACGAGTTGCTCGAAAGGAGCAAACAAGGTGTGGAAAAAATCAGGACAGAGATGGGAGACATGCCAGCCCAAGCTAATGAAATCATAAGGTTCCTGAATTCAAAGACCAGGGAGGAACTGGAAGAATTGAAGATCGAGGACAGGACAGAAACTATATTGGAGGTGAAAAGAGTTCTGACCAAAAGAGGCCTCATGCTTCAGCTCGAGGAGAAAATCCAAGTTATGGATCAAGGAGTGCAAAAGTTTTTCCACAAGATAGATGCTCTGCAAAAGAAAGGCCTGCCTAGTATGAAGGTCATCAATGATAAATTGATGACCCTCCCTGATTATAAGAAGTTGACTGAAGCGTCTAGTTCCAAGTTTGCAGGGGTACAAGGAAGTATCACGGGAAAAGCGTTCATAGAGGCCCTGCAGTTGGATATTGATATCCAACATGAAATTAAGCACATATTCGTCATCAAGCCCACATTTTCTAAGTACAAAGATATGGATGAAGTGTACAGGAGGTTGCTTAAAGTCACAGTGCCAGGTCATATCAGATGGGAGGAGCTGTGTGATCTACTAGATTACCATATGATCTGGCACGATCCAGTCACCTGTCCAGTCAGAAGAGGATGCGAAGGCACCTTGCCAACGGCCTACCCCGAAGTTCAGCAAACAGTTGCATTGAGTCATCAAAACAATTTTGATTAGTTAAGTTAGTTATGCTAAAAATAGAATGAGCACGTCCTGGTCAGTTATGACGGGAACGTTTGTATTTTGACTTATAAATACTTCATTTTTCAATGTATGGAGGGTTGTTGATTTGCACACCCTGTTGCTATCAAACTGTACTATTTTTGAAGAGATCTACCATTAATAAAGAAGAGGCACTTTACAGGATTCTTGCACATGTTCACTAGTGATGTTATTTTCTCAGTTAAATATTTCTTGCTCTGTAATCATCTTGTTTTTCGATAACTAATCTTTATGAATAGCGTTATGTTGCAGGATTTATCTTTGATACCCTGTTTCCGATTCTAAGGATTTTAATGTTTATCTTCCAAATATCTTCAATTAAGAAATTCTTAACTGCTTGTTAGTTGGAGTTATTTTCCTTATCTTTTCTTCTGTCCATCACTTTTACTATAAAATATCCAGTGAGTGTGTTATCTCGCCCTGTGAAGGATTTCTTTAGCATTTCTGGTTGTTTCTCAGATTTGATTAAATACAGACCCCATAGCCCAATGGATGGGTAAGCTGTCTCAACCAATTTATAAACCCTTTTTACAACAAAACATACCTGTTCTTTTTACCTAGCCTATTATCTGAAGTCAAAACAAAGCTAAATCATATAGAGAGATCCCTCTCTGAAGCTGGAAGGGCTAGATCCCAGCTTTAAAAGTGGTTGGTTAAGGTTACCTTCGTAGATTTCTTCTTTTTCAACCTCTAGGAAATTTACCAAGTGCTAACAAATGTTATAGATTCCAAACCAATAATACGAGAAAATAACCAGGAAAATTCACTATATGGGTACTTCAAGGAGCTTTCCTCAATCCTTGAAACACTAGGGTTATTTCTTCGGTCAACCAAATAATTGCTAAGAAACATTTCTCCTCCCTTAAAATGTTTAAGGAATTCATTAGTCTCTTTACCTTTGAATTGCATAGTGGATGTAGGAAGTCATAGAATTTTGGAAAAATATTGATGGAGCTAAAGATATGGGTTGTTGTCCTTTAAGATGGATTATTATTTTCTTAGAATTGAATTTATCCTCACACCATTGAACAAGCTCTTTGGAATATGTTACTTCTGGAACACAACCAACAAGGAATATGTGTGAAGTCCAAATCAGGTTCATCTTTTTCTCAGCCAAAGAGAGAGCCTTGTAGTAGTTGTATACTCTCTACCACTGGAAATATTTATGTTCATTCCCAAGTGTGTTTAGAGTATCCCCACAATACAATTCCTTTCTCTTACTTGACATTATTTTCTCTGCTTTTTTATTTTTGGCAATGGGTTGCGCTACTGTTGATATTTACAACTTGGCATGTTAGTTCTTATTTAGTTACCAAATATTTCTCTGATAATTTAATTGTTGTAGTTCTTATGTCAAATTTTTCGTCCTCGACGAAAATATTTTCAAATTTATTACAAGGTTTATGAGATCTTTTCTAATTTAATAACTACATTATGTCTTCACAAGTGGTGGACGATGTGGCAGGAGAAAATAAATGCAATGGGAAATGGTGATGTGCTATCATGGAATATTAAAAGTGGTTAAGTATGTAGGTTCATTATGATGGTTGGAAGCTAGGTTATGTAGTATGTGATATTGTGGATCTACGAGCATAAAGATCTGGGAGAATACATGAATGAAAAAGGAAAATGAGAGTGCCCCACACCCGAAGAAAGGAAATTTGACTAAGTATGGAAGACAAGTTTTTTGTGGGTCGCAGAGATAAGAAGTGAATTTTGTAGAACGCGAGAGTGTGGGGTAGTGGGTATGCAAGTCTATATACATAGGAAAAATGTAAACAGAATAGTCAATCGTCCCACATCCACATTTCAAGAAAAATGGTTAAGTATGAAAAGGTAAAAAGGGTATTTTTTTCAAGAACACGAAAGTAAGAGATGCAATTTGTAGATAGCACCACTGTGGGTCTACGGGTTTGGGACTTTCTCTCCTCCCACATTACTACTCCTACTTCACTTGAAAATGACCAAGTGTCAAAAAATTTGAACGAAAAGAAAAAAGAAACTAAGTATGGAGATCCATGAAGAAAAGAAAAACAAAAATAAGAAGTTGAAGAAAAAGTAGGTATATGTCAATATTGATCATGAATGTGGATCAACATTTCTACAAGATCATTATTTATTTCAATTTTAATAATCCTTATGTTTCTTTATTCTCCTTAGTTTAAAGATCATAACAAAGTGAAATGAAACCACAACAATCGGTAAAACCCATGAGTGTATAATGTTATTTCCATATCCAGAAATTACAAGTAGGTTGTCATAGATTCTAATTCAATTATGAGATTTATTATATTCAACAATTTTGGTGTGAGGAACAATTTTTAACCAAATCATTTCTCTACGAAAGAGTGTGTGATATGTAACATTAGGAAAATGAATAAGGAATCTCGGTAAGTCCACTTTGGTAGGACAATTCCTCTCTTTATGTTCCATGTGCCTATGAGATCATAGGTGTTTTATATACTTGACATTGTCAAGACATGGGATGAAATCATTAGCTATATTCCATTGACAATGAACCCATTTTAACTCCAGATCATCTTCTCTTCGAAAAACATTTGACTTGTTTCCTTTCTTCCTTACATCTCCCACAAACATTTTTTTTGCATTTTACTTCTTTGTATCATTACTAACATAATGATATCTCTTCTAAGGACATTTCGTACATTAACACAAGATACCTTCCATTACTGATTGTCAAAACTTGTCTGGGTGCTAGGAAATCAGATTAGACATATGGTGTGGGTTATGGAACCTTGAAAAACCTACTTAACACTTTGATTATGGTTTAACACTTGCAAGAAATAAGTCATTCAAACATTCTATGAGTAAATAAACCAACAAAATAAAACTACACCTAATCCCATATCCATCAATCTCAACATCATTGATCTCAAAATCAACCTTAGCATAAATACTGCAATCTAACCCCACAATGAATGGTCTAGGAGAGAAAGTAATACCCAACTTAAACATAATCTCACCATCAAAATGACTCTGATCTAGGAAGAAACACACAAGTAAAAATATTCCTATTGACCATTGTAGAATAAGAAAGAATAGGGAAGACAACATAAGGGTGAAAATATCCTTGTATTATTATTTAAAATCTCATCCAAGTATCTGCATCTGATCGTACACGCGTCCATCAAAATCGATGACCTCATCCAGGAGCTCTTCACGTTGTCCACTTGTTATCAACTCGTGAATTTCATGGGGCATTAAAATGGTTTTGGAAAACCATTTGGGGTGCCGAAATTTATAATAAATTTCCATGTCATTGTTTGTCAAAACTGTGGTTTGGAATTTCTCCCCTCATCCTTTATCTTTCTCGGACTTTTTTCAACCATGGAGTTGTTGTACTAAAGCACACAGGCTTATAAACGAACTTATAACCCATCTCTTCAAAAACAAAAGGTCTTATCCATGAGCTCTCGAAACTGTATATATGGATTGGGTAATGATTTAAACCATAGTTACCAAATTCGGCCAAATTGGCCCAAAGAATTCAAAAATTCGACGATTTGGTTTGGTTCGCGGATTAATACAAGAATTCAAATTCAGTACGAGAAGTTATAATTTGTTCACTGAAAACCATCAGTTCTTGTGGTAATTTTTTCACTGAAAACCCTCGATTCTAATACTATGCCAGAAGAAACATTCAATGTCCTTTTATGCTTTGTGTGTAGAAACGCATCGACTCCAACGTTTCTATTGAATGCCTTGAGTGTAGAAATGCAGTGACTCCCTTCATAGAAACGATGGGAATCTATTAAGAACAATTCATCTCTTGCACAATACACTGAATCTGTGCCAATCATAAGGCTTCATATAATACATCTTCTAATACAAATTCAAATTCCAAAACCAGTAAGTTGTCTGTGAGAGGATGATTTTTAGTATGTATAGGGAGCTAGTGAGAGAAAACTGGTAGTGCAAAATGAAAGCATTTTTCTTTTGAGAGTAATATGATTTTTTTTCATCTAGAAGGACAAAGAAATAAGCAGAGTACTTAACTCATTTACCAATTAGGAAATGACTTTCTCCCACAGATGCATTGTTTAGTGGGTTACTATTGTACTTTAGCTTAAAAATTTGCACATTTACAAATAAGTTGAATGCTATGTTGAAAGCTCTAACCCTATCCATGACTTATGTGAAAACGCTTATTTGTGATGCAATTTAATAGTTATGTGTTGTTTACCTTACTCAAATTTGTCTTTCTTGTATCTTTGTTCATCGTACCTTTTTTGTCTTTTTCTTCACCCTACATTACTTCAAAGTTTAAAAAACAATCTCAATTTTTTTTCATCCCATTTTACTTTCTAGAATGAAAAGTGATTTATTTTATTATGTTTAAAAGAGTTTTCTTTATACATAGAAAATTTCCATTCTCATTTTCATGTAAAACTATGTTCTTCATTGAAACATCTAATTTCATGTGCTACTTTTATAACATGATCTAAAATGATTTTTTTGTGGTTTTTGAAGTTTTGAATATTATAATTGTTCATCTAAATTTGTTGAATTTTTCAACAAAATAAAAAATCCAAATTAATTAATTTTGCAGGTTAACACCATCGATTGGAATGGAGTGGATCGACCTAGAACATGTTTTTTTACGTGGCACATATTTTCTTTGTTACATAGTGTGACAGTTGCAGGAACACTTACGAAATTTTCAATTTCTACAAAGTGTCGCAAGTGATCCATATTACACAGTGTGACAATTTGGAAAAAGTGTCGTAGGTAAATTGTCATTGGCTATCCATATTAAACAATGCGACACTTTTGGAAATTGTCGCATGTTATTCTTGTCTAGGGTGTGACAATCCAAAAATTAAAGGTTTCTTGTATGAAGTTTGAAGCTTTTCTTTTTTCTATTCGTAAGACATGGAGAATCACCTTTCTTAAATAAAGTGGAGCACACTTTAGTAAAGGTGATATTTTTTAAAGGTGGGATTTTTTTATGATAAAATGTAAAAAAGTGGAAGAGGTCACGTTTTTTAATAAAAAAAATATTTTAATAAAGGTTTTTTTTTTTAACCCTTTAATTAAAGGTTATATTTTTGAGTTTTAACCTTGAAGATAATAATACTCCTCCACTATAAAAGGTTTTAGTTTTATAAGCAATGTTCTGGGAATTTCTACTAATGTAGAAAGTGAAGAGTTCTAAGTTTAAGGTGGAGAAATTCAACGAAAAGAATAACTTTCAGTTATGGAAGTTCAAGATGTGCGATCTGCTTGTGCAACAAGGCTTGCAAAAGGATTTGGTGGGAAAGTCAAAGAGACTAGTAGGTATGTCAGATGAGGACTGGGATGATATGGATTCAAGAGCTCTTAGTACCATTCATCTGTGTTTAAAAAATCAAGTTATGTTTAACATCATTGGTGAGGAAACAACAACAAGCTCATGGAGCAATATGGAAAGTCTTTATATGACAAATTCCTTAACAAACATAATTTTCTTGAAGAGGCAATTGTACAACTTGTGAATGAAAGAAGGTACAAAAATTTCTCACTTGAATGCTTTCAATACTCTAATTTGTCAATTCTCTAGTATGGAGGTAAAGTACAAAGATGAGGAAAAGGATGTTACACTACTGTGTTTGTTTCCTGAGTCATGAGATCATCTAGTCACATCTATATGGTTCAGCTCAACATATTCCATTGATTTTGAAATTTTTGTGGGAGCTATGTTGTTTGAGGAAATGAGGAGAACATCCAATAAAGAAACCTCAAAAACATAAGTGATGGTGGTCAGAGGTCGATCTACAAAAAAAGGGCAAGGTCATAGAGGTACATCAAGGTCTAAGTCAAAAGGAAAGAAGGGTAAACATAAATGTTGGATCTGTGGAAAATCATGGCATCTCAAGAAGGATTGCTGGAAAATATAGAATACATCCAAAGTGGACTCCACAAAGGAAGAAAAGGAAGATAATTTAGCTGAAACAAGTTCAGGTTCAGGTTTAGGTATGGTTGATGATGTATTGTCTACTTCTGATGTTTCACATCAACATCAACATTGGTTGTTAGATTCTGGAGCGTCCAACCACATGTGTCTTCATAGAAATTGGTTCTCAACTTACCAATCTATTGATTATGGTGTTGTTTTTATGGGAAATGATTTTTCTTGTAAAATTTATGGGGTTGGTAGCGTCTGGATTAAAATTCATGATGGATCTGTATGAAAATTAATAGATGTAAGGCATGTACCTGAAATTAGAAAGAAATTGATATCTTTGGGAGTTCTAGATTCTTCTGGCTATAGGTGTACAACTAAAGGTGGAGTACTGAAGGTGTCCAAAGGAATCTTAGTAGTAATGAAGGAAAAGAGGACCGAGAACCTTTATCATCTTGAAGGAAGGATATAAATAAATTAAGTAGTGGTAGCATCTAAATGTGCAAGTGACTATGTTCATTTATGGCTTCAATGTTTGGGTCATATGAGTGAGAAAGGGATTAAGTTACTGGTTGATTGTAAGCCACTTCCAAGTGTAAAGTTTCTGAATTTGAATTTCTACAAGTATTGTGTTTTTGGAAAACAGTGTAGACATAAGTTTAGAATGGGAAGACATATCAACAAAGGTATCCTTGATTACATTCATCCATATGTTTGGGAACCATTCCCTACATTTTATTTTGCAGGATCATCATATTTTGTGACATTTATAGATTATTACTCCAGAAATGTTTGGGTCTATTTACATAAAATAAAATCTAATGTATTTAATACTTTTAAGCAATCTAGAGCTCTAGTTGAAAATAGCATTGACAGGTCAATCAAGTGTTTAAGAATAGATAATGGAGGTGAGTTAACATCTATGGAATTTGAAAACTATTGCAAGGATGTTGGGATCGAAAGACATAAGACCAGGGTTTATACTCCTCAAAAAAATGGTGTTGTTGAATGCATGCATAGGACTCTTCTAGAGAGAGCAAGGAGAATGACCAGTAATGCCAAGTTGCAGCAGGAATTGTGGGCATAAGAAATTCTTACAACATGCTATATGATAAATCAGTCACCATCAACTGCAATAAACTATAATATTCCAGAAGAGGTATGGATATGTCATTCATGTGATTTTTCAAATCTCGGAATATTTGGTTGTGATGCTTATTCTCTTATTTCTAAATATCAACATTCTAAGTTAGATCCTATATCAAAGAGATATGTGTTTGTTGGTTATGGTGATGGAGTTAATGGGTACAAATTGTGGGATCCTACTTCCCAAAAACTTATCATAAGAAGAGATGTAGTATTTGATGAATCCTCACTTTTAAAATCATAATTGGTAGATGTTGAAGTGAGACAAGAACATGTGCTACAAGTTCAAAAAATTCATATGGAAACTCGACCATCTTTAGAAAGGGAGTAGCATGAAGAATTTCCATAAGAGGAAGATGAAGATGCATAAAATATTCAAGAAACTAAGGATATGCCTCAACCATGTCTAACGAGATCTACATAGGTCAAGAATCCCCTCCTACAAGATATGACGATTATGTTTCATCTATGGATTTGGTTTCTATTGATGGAGAACCTAGTTGTTTTCAGGAAGCAATTAAGGTATCTGAAAGTGCTCAATGGAACAAATTTGTGAAAGAAGAAATGGATTCCTTAGAGGAATAAAACATGGGATCTAGTAAAACTTCCAAAGGATAGG
>ML779903.1:1785987-1828512 GCA_009831015.1 Picea engelmannii | reverse complement strand
CTTCCATCTCACTCTCTTTCCTCTCTCTCTCTAACCCCACTCTCTATCTCCCTTTCCCTCACTATCACACACTCTCTTTGTCCTTGTCTCTCCCCCTCTCACACTCTCTTTCTTCCTCTCTCTCCACCCCCCCTCTCTATATTCCTCTCTCTGACTCTCACACTCTCATATGCTCTCTCTCTACCCCCCTCTATGTATTCCTCTCTCTTCCTCTTAGACTCTCACTCACTATAGGAATTTTGGTACATCATAAGGCAAGAAACGACCTTTTCCTAGACATGTCAAGAGCTATACCTAGACCTATACATAGAAATACCTAGACATGGAAATACATGAAAATACCTATACCTAGATGTATACCATATACCATGACCTAGACCATAGACCATGACCTAGACCTATATGATGACCATGACCTATACCACGACATACACCTAGAAATAGACCTAGATATAGACCTATACCATGACCTAGACCTATAACATGACCATGAACATGACCACGACCTTGACCATTATCTAGACCTAGACCATGATCTAGAGCTTGACCTAGACCATGACCTGGGCCCCCCTAGCTCCATATATCTAAGCCTAGGCATAATTTATACTCTAACCTTAACCCACTCCACATCCAATCCCTAAGTACACTATGCCTATACCTCTCCTTTAATAATGATATTTTATGGATATGACCATTCACCTATAGTTTAATAATGATTTCACAGGTTTAATGATGATTATGGTACGTTGATTTTTCTTTTTTATTTTAATGCAAGCATAATATTTTAGTGGATTCAATATTCTCTATACGGAATATTTATTCTTCTTTGAATGCTTTTCTTAATTTGTTTTTAAATCATTTTATATTTCACATTTATTACATTTTTGGTGTTTTGATTTGATTTCATTATTAGGTTTTCTCATGCCTCTATGGGATTTCCCATTGTTTGATTTTATATTATCAAAAATCCATTATTTATATTTTTTCTTATGATATTGACATAGATTATGTATTACTAAAAAACATACCTATTTCTACATTCTTCAAGATTACATTGTTGTTGTTGATCATTTACAGCCTAGTAACAAGCATCGAAAGGTTAAATTTCCTTGATTTTTTATTTTTCGCAATCACTGTTCGACATGCCCTAAATTATGTACGACATAACACTTATCTATATGTACACTCACACACTCTCTCTCTACCCCTTTCCTCCCTCCCCTTCACTCCCACTATATATCCTCTCTATCTCCTACATATACCATCTCTCTAACCCCCCCTCTTGGGCTTTCTCTCCCACCCTCTCACACTCAAAAAATTCACCATTACCCCCTTCTCTCTTTACCTCTTGCATATAACCCTCTCTCTCCCTCTCTCTCTCTCTCTACCCCCACTCTTGTACTTTCTCTCCCACCCTCTCACACTCAAAAAATCCATCTCTATCCCCTTCTCTCTTTACCTCTTGCATATATCCCTCTCTCTCTCTCTCTCATTTTATACCCCTCCCTCTCTCGCCCCCACTCTCCCCACCTTTCTCTTTTTTCCTCTATCTAACCCCCCCTTCCCTCTATCCCCCCTATTCCTCTAACTCTCTCTCTCTAGCCCCCTCTTTGTCTCCCTCTCCCTCACTCTCACACACTCTCTTTGTCTTCCCCTCTCTCCCTCTAACACTCTCTTTCTTCCTCTCTCTCCACTCCCCCATCTACATCGCAAGGAAAGAGATGTCTTTCAGATAGACATTTCAATACCTAGACCTAGACCTATACATAGAAAGACCAAGACATGGGAATACTTAGACCATGACCTATACCTATACGATGACCATGACCTAGACCATGACCTATACCTATATGATGACCATGACCTAGACCTATATCATGACCATGACCTAGACCATGACCTATACCTATACAATGACCATGACGTAGAACATGACATAGATTTATATATAGAGCTAAACCATGACCTAGACCACGAAACAAAGCTAGAGCTAGACATATACCATGCCCATAACCTAGATAATGCACTATATATTAACCTAGACCATGAACTAGAACCCCCTATCTTCATATAATCCTAGGAATAATCTATACTCGACCGTTAACCCCCTCCACACTCGATCCCTAAGTGCACTATGAATATACCACTTGTTAAAGGCCCCACAATCCTTTCACCCATATTTTGGTGCTCTAACCATTGCTTTATTCTTCAAAACACTTTCAATCCTAATCCCTTGGGTCCTAGTTGTCCCCAAACCCCTATACATATTTATTCATAAATATGTTTGGTATAAAATAAATTCTATATTTGTTTCATTAAGAGTGTGCAAGCGCTCTTGTGACTTGAAAGTATTGAGGTTGGTCACTCATCCCTACCCAACAAGAATGCATGTGTGTTCTTAGAATGCACATGCGCTTTAGTGCGTAGGCATTATAATAATTTGTGCACATTAATTCTAGGTATTTTTATATGCCAAGCACACACCACAACCTCATTTATCTCAAAAATGAGAGCAATCTCAACATATGCACACAAAAATAGCAAGAACAGACAATTTTTTGTTCTTTTTTTCTGGTTGTTTAATTCATAGACAATTTTGTGCTATTGAAAGACACTTGTTGGAATAATTGGAATCATGTTTTTTCAAAGTGGAATTCTAATTGTTGGTTGTGTCTTCTTATGGAATAGAAATACAAATTTGTCCAATTGGAATTGTTAGTTGTGTCTTCTTGTGAAATAGAAATACAAATTTGTCCAATTGGAATTGTTAGTTGTGTCTTTTTGTGTAATACCAAGACATTTTTTCCCAATTGGAATTGTTATTTGTGTCTTCTTGTGTAATACCAAGAAAATTTGTCCAGTTCGAATTTTTAGTTGTCTCTTCTTGTTTAATACCAAGACAATTTTTTCCAATTGGAATTGGAATTGGAATTGTTAGTTGTTTCTTATTGAGTAATACCAAGACAAATTTATCTAATTGGAATTGGAATTGTTAGTTGTGTCTTCTTGTGTAATACCAAGAAAAATTTGTCCAATTGGAATTGGAATTTTTAGTTGTGTCTTCTTTTGTAATACTGAGACAAATTTTTCCACTTGGAATTGGAATTGTTAGCTGTGTCTTCTTCTGTAATACCAAGACAAATTTGTTGTGGGGTGCTTGTAAGCCATTTTTTCTCTTTAAACATGGGGAATGGAAGGAATCAAGATGGAAAGTAGTTGAGGAAAGAAATACCCATTGAAAAGGTAAAATAATAAAGAGAAAAGGTAAAGTTGCATATGTCAAAGTGTAGGATTTCAGAAGAGGGAAATCCAATTTCTAGTGGAATAGATGTCACTTTTGTTTCTCCTCCATCACCAAAAGCAAAGCACAGGAGTTCGGTAAAGAACAATCCAATCAGTATCTTATCAAGAAAATTTGTTGATGATGATCAGATGATGGAGGAGTTTCTTGGAGTTGATTATACAATGTATGAAATTAGAGAGGAAGCTGGTGCACAACATTATGGTGAAGAATTTCCTATGGTGAAACATCTTGTTTGACAATCAAACATTACAAAAGCTAGTCATGGGCATGTCCACTTTCCTCTCATAATTGATTCACTAGTTATTGAAGGGGAAATAAATATAACTTTGTTAACTCCAAAACATGGATTTCAAGAGTGCCAGAATAGGGGTTCATCGTCCCTAACTATATTGAGAATTGTGTGGTGAAGAACTACTAAATGAATTCAGGTGGATGAAAGTGGTCTAGAGTCACTTGAAGGTAAGTTACCTAACCATATTGTTTGTTATCATTCTTATAAAATCATTAAATAATATTTTGAACCAAAATACGATGTTTCTAAATGTAAATTATTTTTTTCTTTGTTAAAATATATAAGTTTGACTATTGTTAGGATAATTTTAGGCATTAAAATAGTAAAAGGTTTAGAAAAATTTCATCATATTGTTAGAAACCCTGTGGATTATTTTAAAATAATTGGTAAGAAATCTCATTCTAAATACCGTAATGCAGCCCGACATGTCTTGTCATAATCAATTTTAGCAAGATCACAAGAAAACATTGTTTTCTCCAACAAACCTCTCATATCATGAAATGCAATATCAAAACCCTTGGAAATTATTCTAATATGATAGATAGCCTCGACACATGTGGCCCAATATATTTTTGGGCCTTCACTAGCATGCTACCTCATTCTGACATGAATTTAATTGGAGAAGTTAAGGGAGTGGTACAAGATTTTTGACATGAGAACACTAGGCCTTCTTCCAACCAAAAATATATAATAAAATTGAGAATGGGATCTAGGGATCGTGAACCCCATATTAAACACTTTCTTGACATTACAAAGACAAAATTGTATGAGAGATTCAAGATAGTAGATAGTGTACTTAACTTGTGCCAAATATATTTATGTAAATGAAAGTGTTGGTATATTAGAATAAACACATTTTGTAACACATGTTGTTGTATATATCACATTGAGTATGGTTTTTTTTATGACACACACACACATATATTTAGTGTATTTATTAACACCTTTTTGCAGGAATTCTCAGTTGTATTGTTGTCGTCATCATCTAGAGACTTTATTCACAACATCTTGTGTACAAGGCCAGAGGGTTTTACATTTTATCAAAAAGATTGCTTAGATGGGACAAGCCCCAAGTGTCGTGAAATGGTATTATTGATCAAGCGCATCCATGTAATAAATAAGTATGAATTGGGGAGGAAGGACCTTTCTTTTCAAATCTTTAAATATGTCGCATATGATATTGATGGAGGGAAGGAAAGAAAATGGATACAATTAGTGACTTCTAAGGTATGAGTATCTGACTTCATGAAGGAATTCATTGAAAATACACAAAAATGTGTTCAACAAGTCCATGTGGCTTGATGGTAGGATATACATTTTAGAATATGTAAGATACATTTTTCGTTGGTATTGTCATATCAGTGGTTGATTTTTCTTAGAACTACACCCTTCAACCGTAAAATGATATTCAAAGATAATATTATCACTCAGAGAAAGTCAAGATAATGGTTTGTATCACATACATGCATGGGCTGGATAGTAACAAAGAAAAATCTCATTCTAAATACTGTATTGCAGCCCGACGTGTCTTGTCATAATCAATTTTTAGCAAGATCACAAGAAAACATTGTTTTCTCCAACAAACCTCTCATCTCATGAAATGCAATATCAAAACCATTGGAAATTATTCTAATAGGATAGATAGCCTCGACACATGTGGCCCAATATATTTTTGGGCCTTCACTATCATACTACCTCATTCTGACATGAATTTAATTGGAGAAGTTATGGGACTAGTACAAGATTTTTGACATGAGAACACTAGGCCTTCTTCCAACCAAAAACATGTAATAAAATTGAGAAGGGGATCTAGGGACCATGAACCCCATATTAAACACTTTCTTGACATTAAAAAGACAAAATTGTATGAGAGATTCAAGATAGCAGATAGTGTACTTAGCTTGCGCCAAATATATTTATGTAAACAAAAGCATTGGTATATTAGAATAAACACATTTCGTAACACATGTTGTTGTATGTATCGCATTGAGTATGGTTTTTTCTATGACACACACAAACATATATTTAGTGTATTTATTAACACCTTTTTGTAGGAATTCTCAATTATATTGTTGTCGTCGTCATCTAGAGACTTTATTCACAACATCTTGTATACAAGGCCAGAGGGTTGTACATTTTATCAAAAAGATCTCTTAGATGGGACAAGCCCCATTTGTCATGAAATGGTATTATTGATCAAGTGCATCCATGTAATAAATGAGTATGAATTGGGGAGGAAGGACCTTTCTTTTCAAATCTTTAAATACGTAGCATATGATATTGATGGAGGGAAGGAAATAAAATGGATACAATTAGTGACTTTAGAGGTATGAGTATCTGAATTCATGAAGGAATTCATTGAAAATACACAAAAATGTGTTCAACAAGTCCATGTGGCTTGATGGTAGGATATACATTTTAGAATATGTAAGATACATTTCTCGTTGGTATTGTCATATCAGTGGTTGATTTTTCTTAGAAATACACCCTTCAACCGTAAAATTATATTCAAAGATAATATTATCACTCAGAGCAAGTTAGGATAATGGTTTGTATCACATATAGGCATGGGCTGGATAGTAACAAAGAAAAAAAAATTATATTGAAGGAGTATCACTTCTACATAGGCGATGATCAGTGCCATGACTTAGCCTACATAAACCATTACTTTTAGTTGTTTACAATCACCTTAAGGAGAAGAATATATAGATGGATCAAAATTGGATTTGGTCAGTTTGTTGTGTAGATCAATTAAAAATTTCTCGTGTATTTCAATGGTTTTGTATTTTGCACACAAAACTCAAGGTACCACACATTTGGAACTATTTCAATTCTAGGCACGAGAAAGGAGGAAAGGGGAGCATGGTGGAGAAGGCGCATGCATAAAAATATTGTTACACAAGAAAGAAATGAATTTCACAACTACTTCTCTCATTCGAGATGCAAAATCCATTGTTGAATAGTGTTCTTCAGTAATGGGAGAGGGAACAAGAAATCATGAAGACCAATCACACATGAAAGGACATGTACATAGATATTTGGGAGGTGGTCAATGTAGATCGATCACAGTGGTATGAATGAAAAACAACCTAGGGCACTCATGGATTCTATTCAGTGTGAACATCAGACAATGCAATAGTTGAAATATGGACGATAAAACTCTCTTACTTATGTGGTCCATGTAGTAGTAATGAATGGGTTTATTGTGAATCGACAGGCTAGGTCGATAGATGGTATCCTGTATCACTCCCCATTGGTCAATGTATAACTATGGAATTATCCTAATTGGAGGAGGACCAATCAAATATTTCAACAAATTATGATCATGTCTCAGATCTCATACTGCAAGGTTCGTTGAAACCTTCTATTAAATTTTGAATAACTAGCATCAATGTTTTATTCTTTGGTAATTTAGGGGAATCACATGTTGGCACTCCATATTTTTTTGTGCACATAGACGTAGTGGTTTCCCCAAGATATAATGAATGGGGAACTTATTATTGGTTGGCACATTTCTTAGAGGGAAAATAGAACCTCATGTTATTAGTAACATACTCTTAAGGCATTGAATTTTTGACTGGGTCGATGGTTATTAAAGGAGAATATATGAAATGGGATGGAAGAACATGGAAGAAATGAGGTTATGTATTTAAATATTATAGACTAGGTGAATATGTATACCACTTTACCATTAGAAAAACAATATCGTAGAGTAATAAATAAAACAAATGAAGAAATAAAACATAGAATATAGATAATACAATAGAGACATAGATATACACGCTTCAGCCAATGTGGGCTACATCCACCAGAGAAATTTTCAAGTCCTTCCTTTTTATTATCCAACAAATGAATGGATACAACCTACATCACATCTATTGTAACTTCCTCTTCTTACTCTCACAATATCCTCTCTCAGAATACAATATTCACATCCATTTATCGTCGCAATACAATTCTCTCATACATAAAAGAGGGTTGTCTTATAGGGAAAAAAACCCTAACATAATTTCTATCGTCAGATATGCGACCTTATAATAAATGGTTCAGTTTGAATACGAAATTACATTATTGAAATTACAATATTTAAATTGTGTATCCTACAGTTTCTTTGATCTGCATATGAATTAAGAAGATAATCAGACTCCACAACCAACATTTATGAACTTGGTTGTTGGTACAAACCTCCAACTACAAACAATGCCAACTAAGAACTCATCAAAGGTACAATACTTCTTTCCTTAATCTCAGCATGAGAAGTCAATGGAGATCATCAGTATTATAATTGATCATGATGATTTACTTGAATGACCATAGATATGTAAAAGGAATAATTGAAAAAATATTTCATATTTATGAATGATTGAAAATTTGGCTTCATTTTATGGTTGTTATGGTATTCTTGTATTTTGTGCTTCATTTTATTCTTGTATTTTATGGTTTTTATGGTATCCTCTTCTTTCCATGTCATACCATGCCATGCCTTACCTTTCCATGACATTCCATGATTTGTGTTTCCATGTCATGCAATGCCTTACCTTGTTATTCCATGTCATTCCCTACCATGCCTTGTCTTTCCATTCCATTCCTTGCCTTGCCATTCCATGCCTTTCCTTTCCTTCACATTCCATGCCATTTTATGCCATGATTTACCTTCACTTATTAGAGAACTATGCTTATCCTTACCTTCCCTTTCTTTCCTATCCTTGCCACACCTTTCCTTTTCATGTCATTCCATGTCTTTCCTTTCCATGCCATGCCTTACCTTGCCTTGACTTTCCATGTCGTTCCTTGCCTTAATATGCCATGTCTTTCCTTTCCTTGCCATGACATGCCTTGCCTTGCCTTGTCATGCCTTGCCATTCCATGCCTTTCCTTGCCTTGAATTTCCATGCCATGCCATTCCATATTCCCTTTCCATGCCATGCCATGCCTTTCCTTTCCTTTCCATCCCATGCCTTGCCTTTCCTTCCCATGCCATGCCTTGCCTTACCATTCCATACCATTTCATGCCTTGCCTTTCCTTTTCATGCCATTCCTTTCATTTCCATGTCATTCCATGGCATGCCATTCCTTTCCTTTCCATGCCATGCCATGCCTTATCATGCCTTAGCTTGTCTTTCCATGCCATGTATTTCCTTGCCTTGCCATTCCATAACCTACCTTGAATTCACTTTCCATACGATGCCATGCCATGATTTTTCATCACTTGTTAAGGAACTATGTTTATCCTTCGCTTTCCTTTAATTTCCTTTCTTTCCTGGCCTTACATTATGTTTCCTTTCCATGCCATGCCATGCCTTTCCTTGCCATGCCATGCCTTTCCTTCCCATTCCATGTCATGTATTTCCATGCCATGCATTGTAATACGTTGCATTACCTTTCCTTGCATTGCCTTCCCTTCCCTTTCCATTCCATGCCTTTCCTTTCCCTTCCATGCCATGACATTCCATGCCTTTCCTTTTCATTCTATTCCTTTACTTGCCTTGACTTTCCATGCCTTTCTTTGCATTGCCTTTCATTTCCATGTCATGCCTTGCCTTGCTATTTCATGCCTTTCATTTTTCTCTGCTTCCATGCCATGTTGTTCCTTTCCTTTCCATTCCTTTCCTTTCCATGCCTTGCCTTGCCATGCCATGCCTTGCCTTGTCATTCCATGCCTTACCTTTCCTTTCCATGCCATCTCATACCATGCCTTTCCTTTCCATGCCATGTCTTTCCTTGCCTTGAATTTCCATGTCATGCCATGCCTTTCCTTTCCATGCCATGTCTTTCCTTGCCTTGAATTTCCATGTCATACCATGCCTTTCCTTTCCATGCCATGTCTTTCCTTTCCTTGAATTTCCATGTCATGCCATGCCTTTCCTTGCCTTGTCATCCTGTGAATTTACTTGACTTGGCATCCCATGCCATGTCATTCCATGCCATTCCATGCATTGCATCTCCTTTCCTTTCCATGCCATGCCATCCCATGCCATGCTATGCCTTTCCTTGTGATTCCATGCCCTGTATTTCCATGCCTTATATTACCTTTCCATTCCATGCCTTGTATTTCATTTCCATGACATGCCTTGCATTTCCTTCACTTGTTATGCCATGTGATTCCTTTCCTTTCCATGTCATGTCATTCCATGCCTTACATTTCCTTGTCATTTTTTGCCATTCGATGTTGTTCCTTGCCTTTCCATGTCATGATATTCCTTTCCATGTCTTGCCTTGCCTTGTCATGTCATGCATTTCCTTTCCATTCCTTGACATACCATGCCTTTCCTTGTCATGCCATGCCTTGCCTTGCCATTCCTTTCCTTTCCATGCCATGCCATGCCTTATCTTGCCTTGGATTTCCTTTCCATTCCATGCCTTTCCTTGCCTTTCCATGCCATTCCTTGCCTTTCCTTCACTTTCCACACCATTCCATTCCATTCCTTGCATTTCCATGCCATGCCATTCATTGCATTTCCTTGACTTTCCATGCCATTCCATGCCTTTCCTTACCATTCCATGCCATGCCTTGCCTTGAAATTCCATGCCTAGCCTTGCCTTGTCATGTCATGTATTTCCTTGCCTTGCCATGTCATTCCATACCATACGATGTATTTCCTTTCCATTCCATGTCATGAATTTCCTTGCCATGCCATGTAATGTTATGAATTTCCTTACCTTTCCATGACATGCCATGCCTTGCCATGCCATGCCATGTCTAGCCTTACAAGATATTAAATTTTCAAACATATGTAATAAGCACTGAGAAAAACCCTAGTTCTGGAGATCCTCCAACAAACGATTTTCTAAGACACAGAATGATAGTGGAGGGGATCCATTATCTATAATCTAGTGCCTTGGATCCAATCCAAGTAATGGTTCATCCATCTGAGTCTTGGCTTGAGTTTTATCACAATTTGCAACTTGCCTCCTCAATCCATTCAAGGACGTGTTGGAAATTTGGTCCGGGGATTAAAATCCAAACCAAGAAGCATAACGGAGATGCATAAGCTCCTGCATTTATTTTTGGAAAATATCCATGTGAACACACTACCCACAATCACCCGACACAGTGTTCTTGAAAATCGACCTCTTGTTCAGAAATTGCACTATTCCTCATTGATCAAAACCCTAGTCTCGATGATCCTCCATAAAAAAAAAATTTGGGAAACACAATGACAATGGAGGGGGACCATTAGTTGAAACCCAGTGCCCCAGATCCAATGAAACCAATAGTTTATCCATTCGATTCCTAGTTTGATTTTTATCACATGAGTTATAACTTGCATGCTCAAGCCATTCAGGGACATGTCAAAAATTTGGTCCAGAGGCATAAAATAAAAAACGAGTAGCATAACATAGTTCTGTAAGCTCCCACACATATTTTTAGCCAAGGCCCATGCAACCACGCTACGCACAATCACCAGACACAATTTTCTTGAAAATCGAGCTCTTGTTCAAAAGTTTCACTATGCCTCATTGAGAAAAACCCTAGTCCTGAAGATCCTCCTATAAATGATTTTTTCAGAAAACAGAATGACAACATAGGGCCCCCAATAGTTGAAACCTGGTTCCCCAAATCCAATGGAATCGACGGTTCGTCCATCTGAGTCCCAATTTGAATTTTGTCACAAGTTTCAACTCACTTCCTCTAGTCATTCAAGGACATTTTGTTAATTTGGTCCAGCAGAATAAAATCCAAACCGAGCAGCATAATGGAGTTCCATAAGCTCCCAAAAATCTATTTTGACAAGTCCCAAGTGACCACGCTACCCACAATCACTTGAAACAATGTTCTAAAAAATTGACCTCTTGTTCTGAAATTTCACTATGCCTCATTGAGCAAACACCTAGTCCCGAATATCCTCCGTCAAACACTTTTTTAGGAAATGAAATGCAACGAAGGGGCCCCACTAGTTGAAACTGGGTTCCCTAGATCAAATGCAACTGATGGTTTGTCCATCTGAGTCTTGGTTTGAGTTTTATCATGAGTTGCAACTTGTCTCCTCAATCCATTCAAGGACATGTTGCAAATTTTGTCCGTGGGCATAAATTCCAAACTGAGCACCATAACAAAGTTTTGTAAGCTCCTACACATTTGTTTGGCCATGACCCATGTGACCAAACTACCCACAATATCTTGACATGGTGTTCTTGAAAATCGACCTCTTGTTAAAAAATTGCACTATGCCTCATTGAGAAAAACCCTAGTCCTAGATATCATCAATCAAATGCTTTTCTAGGAAATGGAATGATAGAAAAGGGGCCCCACTAGATAAAAATTGGTGCCCCAGATCCAATACAATGCATAGTTCGTTCATCTGAGTATCGGTTTGAGTTTTATCACAATTTGAAACTCACCTCCTCAATCCATTCAAGGACATGTCAACAATTTGGTCTAAGGACATAAAATCCAAACTGAGAAGAATAAAGGAGTTTTGTGAACTCTCGCAGATATATTTTTCCAAGGCCCACATGATCACGCTATCCACAATCTCCTGGCACATAGTTCTTGAAAATTTACCTCTTCTTTAGAAATTTCACTATGCCTCATCGGCAAAAACTGTAGTCCCATATATCCTCCAACAAAATATTTTTTTGGAAATGGAATGATAGAGGAGGGGACCCACTAGTTGAAACCCAGTTCCCTATATCCAATGCAATTGACGGTTCATCCATCCAAGTCTCGGTCTAAGTTTTATCGTGAGTTGCAACTCGCCTCCTCAAGACATTAAGGGAAATGTTGGCAATTCAATCTAGTGGGGTAAAATCTAAAATGAGAAGCATAACAAAGTTTTGTAAGCTCCCCCACATATTTTTTACCAAGGCCCATGCAACCACGCTACCCACAATCATTCGACACAATGTTCTTGAAAATTGACCTCTTGTTCAGAAGTTGCACGTTGCCTCATTGAGAAAAAACCTAGTCTCAAAGACCGTCAATCAAAAGCTTTTATGGGAACTAGAATGATAGTGAAGGGGCCCCAGTAGTTGAAACCCAGTTCCCCAGATCCAATGCAACTGATGGTTTGTCCATCTGATTTTGAGTTTGAGTTTTATTATGATTTGTAACTCGCCTCCTCAATCCATTCAAGGACATGTTGGGAATTTGGTTTAGGGGCATAAAATCCAAACCAAGCAGCATACAATAGTTCTCTAGGATCTTGCACATCTATTTGGACAAGGACCAAATGACCCCACTACCCACAATATCCCAACACAATGTTATTGAAAATTGACCTCTTGTTTATAAATTGCACTATCTCTCATTAACAAAAACCATAGTTCTAGAGATCCTCCATCAAATGCTTTTTTGGGAAACAAAATGAAAACAGAGGGGCCCCACTAGCTGAAAACCAGTGCCCTAGATCCAATACAACCGATGGTTCATCCATCTGAGTCTTGGTTTTAGTTTTATCACAATTTTCAACTCTCCTCCTAAATTTATTCAGGGACATGTTAACAATTTGGTCCGGGGGCATAAAATTTGTTGGCACAGGGGCAGACCCAAGGTTCAACTCTTATAGTGCACCAACAAACCATAACTACTGGTCCTTTCGGCAACACCTATGAAGAATATGCAGTATCACCCAAACTAGCAATAGGGGGTTGCAGGACACAAGTGTCTACAATGAGAGGAAATTCAAATTGATTCCAAATACAACGCAAACCAATATAGAGATTCTTTACCATGCTTAAGATTACTTTGCAAGTTGTATCTCATATCTAACACAACAATTCAATAACAATATATCAAATGGCAAACAACACAACATCAATCACATAGAACAACAAGATATACGTGGTTCACCCTATCCCTAGGGACACGTCCACAAAACTGTGTTTCTTGATATATTACATGAAAACATACAGTTCTATCTCCACACTTATCTTTCAAATCTCTCTCTTTCTCTCCCCTCCCTGTGCACCCAGCTGTAGGGTTGGTCTTCGCATCCAGATGAAGATCTTACAATACATAATCAATATCTCTCTCAACAATGATCACACTCAACAACAACAATCATAGTATTAATGAACCCACTTAGAACGAACCCTCCCAAGTCTTCTAGACCTTTATTTATACATTACATGGAAAAATTCTAGGTGTCAAAACCCTAGATCCAAAACCCTAGGTGCTTAAACCCTAGGTCAACTTGACCCGTGCTTTTAGGTCTTCACCAACCTATTCTTACTCCTTTTCTATGTGGTGCTCCAAAGTGCTCGTTGATATCTTTTTCTGCTTGTTGAGTTGCCCATGATCCCTCTTCTTTGTTTCTTTGTCTTCCTCGATCTTCTCTTCCAACGACTAGATTTTCCTTTACTTTGCTCCTTCTTTTCTACTTCTTTAACCACTTCAACCCCTCCTTGGTTTATGTGCCTTCCGCAAAGTTTCTCTTTTCTTCCTTAATCTTTGATTCCTTTCATAACTAAGGGCCAATGGCCCCGCAACACTCACATGTGACTCATCCCGAGTTACTACAAGATTGAGCCTTCTATATCACTTCTACTGCAGAATGCGTGGAGCAGCCTGTGCTTTCTTCTTTGTCCCTTCCCATGTTTCTGCAAAATGTATTTTCTATGTCTGGTACCCAGTTTCAACTGCACCTAGTACCTAAACGCTTCTTTCTAGATTTTACTGAGAGTTTTGAGGCAGCTGGTTTTCATAATACAATTTCAACTGGCTCCCATTTACCAAACCTTCTTTCCATTCTCCATTAAGGGTCTTCAAATGTGCAGATCCTCCCTTTGTAACATAGGAAACCTCAAATGGCTCTAGCCAATGTGTCCTGAACTTCCCTAGATGCTTCATGAACTTGTTGTCATATAACAATACCAAATCTACTTGTTTGAATGCCTTCCTCTTTATATGTCTATCATGATAAGCCTTCTCCCTTTCTTTCTGTACCTGTTGATGAAATCCTACAATGAACCTGTCTTCCTCTATTTCCAGTAACTGTGCAAGCCTATCTTGAATAGTGTTGGTGTCATCCATACCGGTAAATTGTACAATTCTTAAGCTAGGAACCAAATATTCCATAGGTACCACTGCTTCCAAGACATATACCAACTTAAAGGGATTATGTGTTGTTAACTTCTTGCAAGTAGTTCTATAGGCCCATAGTACAGTTGGAATTCTTAAATCCCAATCATCTCTGTTAACACTACAAATATTAGTTAGCGTTGTCTCCAATATTTTATTGAAAGCTTTGACTGTACCATTCCCCTGTGGGTGGTATGGAGTGCTCTTTTGATGGTGAACTTCAAATTCTTGAGTCAAGGCTTCAATAGTTTTATTCTTGAAGTGCGTGCCTTGTTCACTCATGAGGATCTTCGGGCATCCAAATTTGGTTATAATATCCTCAAATATGAACTGCACAGTCGTGGTTGCACTACAGTCCTTAACTGCTCTTGCTTCTTCCCATCTAGTCAAATACTTTGTCGAAGTGATAATGTATCTAGCTCTTGTGTTCCTTCCCGGTGGGTTAATAGGTCCCACAAAGTCAATGGCCCACTTCTAGAATACTTGTAATGTTAATTGTGGTGCCAAAGGCATCTCATCCCTTCTAGAAGGATTTCCTACTCTTTGACATAAATCGCAGGCTCTATAGTATTCCTTAGCATATTTATGTAAAGTAGGCCACTAGAGTCTAGCTCTGAGAACCTTCTGTGCTATTGCTTTCCCTTCATAATGTCCTCCTGCAATGCCTTCATGCGATTCTGCAAGAATCAGTGGTCTTTCTTCCTTCATAACACATCTCATCAAGATCTCCTCTAGTCCCATCTTATACAACGGTCCAACTATCAGTTGAAAGTCGGATGCATGGACTACTAGTTGTTTCGTATGAATGAATGTGTACTCATGAGGTTCCATTCCTGTGGACATGAACTGAACTATATCGGAGAAGTGATCATCTACTTTTATGATGGTCAACAACTGTTCATCTGGTAGTGTATCCTTTAGTCTAGTAGGTTCCTCCCCATGTTCCAACCTGGATAAGTGATTAGTTCCTTTATTGATTCTTCTTGGCTTAACCACAATTTCAAAGTCATACTCCTGGAATAGTAGTAGCCATTTGCATATTATTCCCCCCAACATTGGCTTGTTGAATAAGTATTTTAATTCAGAATGGTCAGTGAACATCTTAAAAATTCATCCCAACAAATAGTGTCTAAATTTCTACAGTGCATATACCATAGCCAAGACTTCTCTTTCATTCATAGTATAGTTCTTTTCAGCTGTAGAAATCTTCCTACTAGAAAAGCCTATAGGGTGGCCAATGTCTCCTGCACCCGGCTGTGGTAAAACTACTCCTAATGAAATGGACGAAGCATCAACATGGACATTGAACTCCTTACTCCAGTCTGAAAAAACCAAGATTGGTGCAATAACCATTTTCTACTTTAGTGTGTCGAAGCTCTACTGGAATTATTTTGTCCATTGGAACTTACTATCTTTCTTTGATAGCTTCTCCATGGGTGTTGTTATCTATGCATACCCCTTAATAAACTTCCTATAGTATCTTGTGTGCCCCAATGCAATGCAAAAATGTCTAACTGAAGTGGGAGGAGGTAGATCCACAATGATGGCAATCTTGGAAGGATCCACCAACAATCCCTGCTTACACACAATATTCCCTAGCAACACTCACAAGGGTGAAAAGAAAATACACGTTTTCAGATTCAGGGCAATTTGACATTTCCTACACTTATCTAATATCAATGTCAAACATTCAATGTGGTCTTTCCTTAGGCTAAAAATAGTCCAATCATCGAAATAAGATTCCAAGAACTTGTGTAAGAAGTTCTTAAATGCTTCGACCACCACCCTGGAAAATATATATGGTGCATTCTTCAATCCAAAGGGCATCATTGTATACTGAAAAGAACCCCATTCTGTTGCAAATGTGGTCTTATGTCAATCTTCCTTAGCAATCATGATCTGGTGATACCCTGAAAATCCATCTTTGAATGAGTAGACCTCTTGTCCTCCTACATTATGTAGAACTTCATCGGTAAAGGGTGTAGGGAATGGATCATGTAGACATGCATCATTCAACTTTCTTAGATCTACACAAATTCTGATTTCTCATGTCTTCTTATCTTGGACCACCATAGGGTTGATCCATTCAGATTCCTCAATAGGTTCTATGATTCCTTCTTCCAACATTCTATCCAATTCAATCCTAAATTTCTGATTATATTTATGATTCAGTCTATAAGGTCGTTGCTTGATATCTATTGCATCTGATCTCAAGGGCATTTTCATTTCTCCCATGGGCCCTTTAATGCCCTTCATTTTTGTAAACTTGGTTGGAAACAAGTCCTAATATTTATGCAATATCTATGTGATCTTGTTAATAGTAGCATCATCCCAATAGTCTCCCACACTCGCTAATTTAGGTTCTAGCTCTATTCCAATATTAACTTTCTTAATTTTAATTGGTTTTCCAATGAAAGGATCCCTAGTCCTTCTATGTCTCTGTGACCTTCAATTTCTGCAATGTTCACATCTTTCAGGTCATCATCCTCATCAACATTGATATTATAGAATCACTATAACTATTGAAGAGGCATAGTCCATTCATCTTCTTCTTGCTCAAAAGGGAGGTTAGGTGCCCCCTCAAAGAGATTTTGTCTTACAATTTGCAAATCCTGATCTATTGTGGGGTGCTGACTCTCAAATAAAAACATAGACAAAACATTATGAGTTATTCCATACTAGTCTGTACTGATGAGGCACAATTTTGCTTGAAGATACCAATTGATAGGCGTAGTATACAAGGTGTTCATGAACTTATGCACCCACTGTTCTTTAGGAATGTTTCTCTAGGACTCCTCAGAACTTCACATGTGGTCCTTAGGACAACTCTGGGTTGTGTATCGAAATTTGCATCCTTATGCTTGGCCTAAAAATCGCACTATTAATAAGGTGTGACATTGTTTCCACTCCACGATGTTCCTCTTGTGTGATCCCCACCATCTAGTTGGTGTGGCTTTCAAGGATTCATCCAGCGCCAACATCCTCTATTGTACTAGTACCGTTTTCTCAAATTCATCTATAAATGTCTCTAAATAATTCAAGCCATAAAATGTAGGGATATTACTTACTTCTATGTTGATCTAGTGAATTTCGTTGGTCAATCTGGCACACCTCCTCGTAGAGACTTCATACATTATGTTATGCCAATTTTCTAATGCCTCTTCTAAATATGATGAGCATGCACTTTCACTCCTCCAACTGAGATTTCCATCTACTGTAGGATTAATGTAATCATGTTGTCTTGATGTCAGTTTTTAAATGTTTTCTAGTTCGTATGCACGGTCTTATTCCCTGATAGGTTCTGTATATTTGTGACCTTCATATGGGTCTAGGGGTGAAATGTATTTAAGGTCGTTACCCTCAAATGTCGTTCTTCTCTTCTTTAGGTCAACAACAATCGAATTATTGAAAGCCCAATAAATTCATAACAGTGCAGGATAGGGACAACTATCATCAACAATTTCAATCACCTCGAAGTATGCAAATATCCTTATCCCATCGATGTCTATGGGGACATGCTCTAGTCTTCCAAAAGGGCTCACTGCCTGCTGATTAGCCACCCTGAGCCTGATGGGAGAGTAAATCAATCTGGGTTTTCCCATGAATTCCCAAGTCTGCTTCATGATAACATTGACTTCTGATCCCAAGTTGAGGAATACATAGTCCACATCGTAATCTCCAATCTGAGCACTAAGTTGTAATTCCTTGTTTTCCCTTCTTTTCCTTAATACTTGGTTCACATCTCTACTCAACATAGGGTCTATTCTCCCAATTTCATACTATCTTACTAGGTGTTGTAGTTCTTGTACAACTTTTTCATATTTAATCAAATTGATACATGTATATAAAAAGTCCATGAGATTGCTTACCTCTTTTCCTTGTCTAGATAAAGCAGACTAGTCAAATGATGGTGGCATGTCACATTCCCTTACTCCTTGTTGTGCCTTATATGAAGAAGCTTGTTCTCCTACGAATTCTGTCCTTGCTTCTTCGAAAGTATTCCTCTCTCTTCTTGGATCAAACAAATGCTCCTTCTCTGCAGCTCTTCTGATCCCTGATCCTTCTGCAGTTTTTCCTGGGGTCACTCTATATTCTCCTCTAGAAGTGCCTCCTCTAGTAATAACAACGAATTTTGGGTCTTCACTGCGAGTTTCAACTGATAATAGTTGTACTTGCTGGTTTCCTCCTCATCTCTCCTAGAGTTTGGACAACAATACTAGACAATATTCGATGACATGATCAAACAAGTTACAGTAGTTGCAAGTGGTACAAGGGTTCTGACAATCCCTTGCCAAATTTCCTGGTTGTGCATAGTTATAACAGATAATTTGACCTCTACCTCGACCCATACCTCCTCCTCATCCTCTTCCTCTGAATCCACCACGAGGATTGAATATTCCTCTTCCTAGGGAGTTGAATTGCGCATTGTTTCCTTTTTTCTGTGTTTCTCCTTGAATTTTGTATGTATCCCTTGATCTTTAATGCATGAGATCATAATCCCTACAATCCTTCTCATCACATCCCACAAAATTACAAAATGTATAGTAAAGATTGGTAGGTGTCTAAGCATATTTTTTCATATAATAACATTCACTGGGGTGATGTCTAGTTCTACATACCTTGCACCAGGGTACAATAGCCTCCTTCAAAGGACTAGGTGCTCCAGAGGCCACGTATTCATGAAATAGGGGACAATTCTCCTTGTCATCACCCTATGATTTACACCTGATACACCAAATATATTCTCTTTTCTCATTTCCTTTATCTTTCTTCATATCTTTGACTTGTAAGGATAAACTAGTTAATTGATTAAAGATCTGACTCATACCTAGACTGGATTCTCCTACAAGGGATGCTTCTAATTTCATGGCGATCTCCAATGCTTCATCCTGTGAAGCAATTTTCTGTTTCATCAGAGGAACTCTGATATGTTGCAGGAGGGAAACAATGAACCATTCTTTATTTTGTTCATCTGGAATTTGAAAAGTCAAGTGGCTTGTTAGGGTCTTAAACCTCTGATCAAACTCCCAAACAGGTTCAATGACCTTATGCTTGATTTCTTTCAGCTCTGTAATACATTGTGACTCTGACTTAGGTTTCTTAAATTTTGTGCTCAATGCAGTCTTAATGTCATTCAATGGTTTAGGTTGTGCAGTCACTGTAGATAAATTCATGTACCATCTCAGTGCACGATTCATCAAGGTAGTACTGAAATAAGCTCTCTTAACAGGTTTGTCAGTGAATTGCTTAATTCTCCACACAACTTGGCATAAGAACTAGTGTTGGCTAGGAGCTTCAGATCCATCTCCTTAGAAGATGGGTAACCTCATCTCATCTGTCGTAGATATTCCTAGGTTTCTCGAATAAGTATGTGCTAAATTTCTTGTAACAATGCTCTGATTTCTCTGACTACTCTGATTACTCTAGTTACGTAATGCTTCTAAAATAATAGAAGGGGTGATATTACTTACTTTGCCAGTAGCCGCAATTCCTGAAGTTTTTGGTTCTCCTCGGAAAGGTTCTTCATATCCTACTTTCTCTATTCTTACGGACTCTGAATACTCTTCATATGTTATATCTACCTCTTCTCCATTGTAGAATCCCTTGTCTCCGTAATTTTTCTTAAATAGGTTCGCAAGAGGAACTTCTTTGAACGATCTCCCACTGCTCGTGTGTCCAGCCTTTGTGTCATTGTCACTGTCTAAATTATTGAACATTAGCTTCATTGTATCTTCAAGATATTCTTCTCATTCAATAACATCTTAATCCTTATCTTCAAAAAGTGTAGAAACTTTCGTCTAGGTCCCTTAAATAAATACCTCTCTGCTTGACTATACAATTCGACTCTGTCAATGGAAAACTTAGTAATGTACCCTCCAATAGTTTTATCAAACCAGAGATCTGTTTCTCTAGACATAGCGTTGTCAACTCTATTGACCTTCTTGATCAACATCGTTGTCCCAACCACAGGTGGTCTAGATCTGATCTCAAACTGGGTATATGCCAATCTGGCTAACCACTCGTATAACTCCTTATAAAATCCTCCAAAGAAAATTTTGTGTATGTCGGTAAAGATGTACCTTCCCAACCAGTCTTCTGTACTAATGTTAGGGTTATTCTTTTGAGCTTCAACGAAGTCCTTTTCTTGTTCTTCTATCCACTTCTAAATTTTTGTCTTCGATGGAAACCACCTTGACATTCCCTCAAGAAGATCTTGGTCCCAGCAATGGAACCATTTGTTGGCATAGGGTCAGACCCAGGTTTCAACTCTTACAACGCACCAACAAACCCTAACTACTCGCCCTTTCGGCAACACCTACGAAGAATATGTAGTCTCACCCAAAGTAGCAATAGGGGGTTGCAGGACACAAGTGTCTACAACTAGAGGAAATGCAAATTGATTCCAAATACAACACAAACCGATCGAGAGATTCTTTACCACTCTTAAGCTCACTTCGCAAGTTATATCTCAAATCTAACAAAACAATGCAATAATAGTATATCGAATGGAAAAAAACACAACATCAACCACATAGAACAACAATATATATGTGGTTCACCCTCTCCCTAGGGCTACGTCCATAGAACTGTGTTTCTTGATATATTAGATGAAAACATATAGTTATATCTGTGCACTTAGCTTGTAGATCTCTCTCTCTTTCTCTCCCCTCCCTGGGCACCCAGCTGCAGGGTTGATCTTCCCACCCAACTTAAGATCTTACAATATAGACTCAATATCGCTCTCAACAAAAGTGATCACACTCAACAACAACAATCATAGTATCAACGAACCCACATAGAACGAACCCTTCCATGTCTTCTAGACCTTTATTTATACATTACATGGAAAAATTTTGTGTCTCAAAACCCTAGATCCAAAACCCTAGGTGCTTAAACCCTAGTTCAACTTGACCCATTCTTTTAGGGCTTCGCCAACCTGTCCCTCCTCCTTTTCTGTGTGGTGCTCCAAATCACTCATTGATATATTTTTTTGCTTGTTGAGTTGTCCACATTCCCTCTTATTTTCTTCTTTGTATTCCTCGATATTCTCTTCCAATGCCTATATTTTCCTTTACTTCGCTCATTTTCTTCTCCATTAACCACTTCGACCCCTCCTTGGTTTATGTGCCTTTCATGCAGTTCATACTTCGCTTTTCTTCCTTAATCTTCGCTTCCTTTCATAACCAAGGGCCAACAAAATCCAAAACAAGCATCATAACGAATTTTTGTAAGCTATTGCATGTTTTTTTGGCCAACTACCAGGTGACCACACTACCCACAATCACTTGACACAATGTTCTTTAAAATCAACCTCTTGTTCATAAATTGCACTGTCTCATTGAGAAAAACCCTAGTCTTGGAGATCCTCCAAAAAATGATTTTCTAGGATATGGAATGACAGTGGAGGGACCCCAATAGTTGAAACTCGGTGCCCTATATCCAATGAAAATGACAGTTCGTTCATCCAAGTCTCTATTTTAGTTTTATCATGAGTTGAAACTCCCCTCATCAAGCCATTTAGGGACATGTTGGAAATAGAGATAGACCTAAACCATGACCATGACATAGACCCATAACTATACCTAAACCATGACCTAGACCTAGAGCTATACCTATACCAATACCTATACCTACACCATGACTTATACCATGACATAGACCATGACCTAGACCATGAAAAGACAACGCATGACCAGGCAAGTCATGGAAAGACAATGTATAGGTATAAGCCTAGGTCGAGGTCTAGGTATTGCAATGCATGGTAAGGAAAGGGAAGACATGACATGGAGAAGAAAATCTAGGCATGACAAGGAAAGTAAAGGTCTAGGTCTAGGTATAGGTCTAGCTCTGCATGATATATATTTTTATAAAAGTTATTGAATTAAAAGATTAGTTTTTATTTCTTTGATTTTAAATAAGGCCTTGAAGTTATGTTGTTTTTCTTGCAATCCAAATGAAATTATGGATCAATAGTATAATGAGACTACACCATAAGGATGGAACATAAACCTATTTAGTAACATTCATTTCTATGTAAATCCTATTAATTATGATAATCCATGTTTCACAACTATGAAGATACCTAATATATATGAATAAAGAGAGATAATGTTATGACATTGAAATTCTCGTCTGAGTATTTTTATCTAATATATATGGGATAATAAGTTGTAGAATTACATGCTTAATGAATCCTTTGACTGCAATTTTTAGGTATTAAACTTGTTCATTTACTAGAAGCATTATTTTTTTTAAGAAAAAATTAAGGTATGATACATGAATGCCATTATTTTTTTATTAAATTAACTTTAAAACAAATTTATTAGAATTTAATTGACTTCATAAATATTTTAATGTCATTTATGAATATAGAGAAAAATTTATTGTGGGTGACTCAAAGGACAATAAATTCTCTATAAAGATCAAAACAACCATATTTTTACAAAGAATTAGTTTTATGACTATCGCAATGAAAGTACCTGTTAGATGAATTGTGTCTAGCCAAGGCAAGGTAAGGCAATGCAAGGCAAGGAAATGCAATGCAAGGCAATGCAAAGCATGGAATGGAAAGTGAAGTCAAGGTAAGGCATGGAAATTCAAGGCAAGGAAAGACATGGCATGACAAGGAAAGACACGACATGGCATGGAAAGACAAGGCATGGCAAGGCAAGGCATGGCAAGGCATGACATGGAAAGGAAATGCATGGCTTTGCAAGGCATGGATTGACAAGTTAAGGAATGTCATAAGATGGAAAGTAAATGAAAGGAATTACATGGAAAGGAAAAAAAATGAAAGGTATGGCATGGCATGGCATGGCAAGACAAGGAATGAAATAGAATGTCATGACAAGTGAAGGAAAGGAATGGCCTAGCTTGGAAAAGCAAGGCATGACATGAAATGGCATGACATGGCATGGAAAAGCAAGGCATGGAATGGAATGGAAAGGCATGGAAAGGAAAGGCAAGGCATGGCATGGAAAGGAAAGGAAATGTAATGCATGGCATGGCAAGGTAAGGCATGGCATGGCAAGGTAAGGCATGACATGGCATGGCATGGAAAGTGAAGGCAAGGAAAGGAATGGCATGGAAAGGAAAGGAAAGTCATGGAAAGGCATGGCATGGCATGTAAAGGAAAGGCATGGCATGGCATGGCAAGGAAACACATGACATGGCATGGAAAGGCAAGGCATGGCATGGAAAGGAAAGGCATGGCATGGCATGGCATGGAAAGGCATGCCATGGCATGGGAAGGCTAGGCATGGAATGAAATGGAATGGAATAAAAATGCAAGGCATGACATGTCATGGAATGACAAGGCATGGCATGGACTCACATGGAAAGGAAATTCATGGAATTGCAAGGCATGACAAGGAATGGAATGACATTACATGGAAAGTCTAGGTATGGAATAACAAGGAAAGGCATGGCACGACAAGGCATGGTATGACATGTCATAAAAATCAATGGAAAGGTATGGCATGGAAAGGCAAGGAAAGGCATGGCATAGAAAGGTGATGCATGGCATGACATGGTGAGGAAAAACATGGCATGGCATAGCAAGGAAGCACATGGCATGGCATGGCATGGAAAGGCATGGAATGTCATGGAAAGGAAAGGCATGGTGTGAAAAGGCATGGTAAGGAAAGGCATGGCATGGAAAGGCAAGGAAAGACATGGCATGGCATGGAAAGACAAGGAATGGCATGGCATGGCATGGCAATGAATGTCATGGCATGGAAAGGCATGGAATGGAATGGAATGACATGGAAAGGAAAGGAAAGGCATGGCATGACAATGAAAGGCATGTAATGACAAGGAAAGGCGTTGGAAATGCAGTTTTGAATGAACTTTTTGGAGGAAAAACCTAATTATAAAGAGAGTGCGTAGAAGGTAGAAAGTGCACAGAAGGAAGTAAGTGCACAAAAGGAAGAAAGTGCAAAAACTGTAGAAAGGGATCAGAAGGAAGGAAAGTGAATCGTAGGAAGACAATGCACAGACATAAGGATAAAGCAAGTGAGAGAGATAATAAAGTGCAAAGGATGATAATGCACCTTTCCAAAAATAGAAGAATGACAAAAATGCTGCATGAAGAGAGAAAAGTAGAAGAAAACAAGCAATCAATTAACTGAAGTTGGATATTCCATGCATTGTAATAAGTTATTTTTGGGGATAAAGTGTCTAGGGATTTTAGGTATAAATATGTAATGAGATTGGGAGATTAAGGGGGTAAGCGTGTGTAAGAGATATTATGCAAAGTTCATGAATGTAATAGATATTTGGTAAGACTGAATACGAATAAAGAGGGAGTTTAGAGAGGATAGTGTGTCTTGTGTTCTTTGCTTGTCTATGTGCATTTATGAATGATGTTATACTTCACAGAATAGATTTAGTTTATGGATTGATTATGCTGAAATATTCATGAATGAATGTGTGATCCTATGTAATAATCGAGAACATACATAAGATATAATAAGGAACAATGATTTGAGCATCCACCTCCCCTTCCCTTGCTTCTTCATAAGCCTAGTTCCTACAACCCCAATAGATACCTCGTGTTAGACTTCATCTACACAAGTAGGTGATGTTGAAAGGATTGGTGTCTTGAGGGTTTGTTGTTCATAGTTGAACCAAACCTTGGGTCTTACAACCCATGTGCAAATCATAAAAAATCAACAAATGGTTATGTTGTTGGGACTGAGACATTGTGATTAGGGGAATGTTTTAGAGGCCAACTAAGAAGGAGATCACAGATAAGTTAGAATGAAAAGAATGGGAATTTGCATGATAAGATAAAAGGAACCCTCAGGTGAGTGATAAGAAATGGATGGAAAGGTATGTGTTCATGGATAAACATGATATTTTCTTTGGCAAATTTCCAAAAATTCTGACAGAGTGGCTAGAGAGGCTTGTAGACAAGAAATGAAGGTTTAGTGATGCAATGCCAAAGAATTGGACTCCTGAATTGGTATGACAGTTGAATTCGGTAAGTAACAACTTCTCAAACAATTGAATTTTGCTTGGATAGTGTATTATAGGTTTATGTTACAGAATTTTCTGTAGATTGCATTCAATCATACAGTGTTGCAGAAATATTTTTTTTCAAATGCTCACATGAAAGGTTCTTGAAATCATTTAATATGTGGATAAAAATTTTGTTATGTGAAAAGCATGTGATGATAATGAAGTCCAACAACTAAAGGGGCTTTGTGTACATAGGGGGAGCTAGAGGATGACAAGAAGATCATTTGAGAGAAGAAAATAAGTAATGAAAAAGGAAGGAAGGGATTGAGGATGATATAGAGAGGTACACCAGAGGATTATTACGATTTGGAGATTTGTGCAGAGGAAGGAGGTACAAAAGGAAAAATACTAGGGCTGGGAGAGAAGAGTCGCGTAGTGAGCTAGAAGAACGAGACCCTTATGCACAATTATGAGGAGGAGAAGAGGGGTGTCAGTCGACTCCAGTGATAGAAGAGATGGTAAGTCCTTCTCAGACATGATCCTGCATTGAATCCATGACCTTGTGTGCATCACCACAATCATAGATCACCTTTGAAAATTTTTCAAAAGCCATCATAGTTAGTGAAGGAGGAAAAAATAATAGTAGTCAAAATAGTGGGAGTCATGCATAGAGCCAAAATCAGATTGCACCAACATCACCAAAGGTGGGGACTACACAAACAAACATGGCATGAGTAGATAATACTCTTAGACTTATTGAATTCAATGGAGTGGGATCAAAGGATCCATAACAACACTTGTTTGTTTGCAAAACAATATCGGCCACTAAGAACATATAAGATGAGGTTGTGAATATTGTGCAGTTAGAGACAACATTCATAGGTTGTGCACTAGTATGGAATATGAAGTTACAGAGTATTACGCCTACCATAAAGGATAGGGATTTGGCATAGATAAAGCAAGCACTACTAAAGGAGTTTGAGAATCCAAAGTTAGAATCGAAGTACATCACTGAACTAAAATAGATCAAACAGGTATAGATAGAGTCAATATGGGATTACAATCAATGTTTTAAGGATGTGACGAGGAGATTGAATTTCCAAATTCCAGATCAACAACATCAAGAGTGATTCATTGCAGGACTTCTACCCCACATTCTAATACCACTAATTCAAAAAAAGGTTGCATCGCAGCCCAAGGCTTTGGAAATCGCAATGAAACCAGAGTCATCACCAATAGGAGAAATTAGAGGCATGGCACAAGTTCAAATTCAATTAGTTGCATTAGAAATTCAACTAGTTGAGCTTACCAAGGGAAGGGAGAAGCGAGAGAAGGTATGGTGTACCAAGTGCGGGATGAAGGGAGAACACAAGGATGACTTCCCAACATTCGTGCAATATTTTGAAGCTGGAGTGTTGAATCGACTAACAGGGGGAGAATACTGTGAGATATATAAGAAATGGGGCCATCACCCCACTGAGTTTCCATTACTACAAAAATATCAAAATAATCAAAATAAATTGTTTTGCAATTTATGCAAGTCGGTGGGGCATGAAGAGAAGGAATTTCACGAGTTCAAACTACTAAGGGAGCATACATATGATATGTACAGGATCCAAGAAGAGAATAATGACGCAGAGGGGGTTGGTGCACAATATAATAGTCATAGAGGTTTTAACTAGGGGAAAAAAGGAAACTTTGGCAAAGGCCAAGGTAGAGGGACTTTTGGTAGAGGAGGACGAGGACCGATTATTTGTTATAACTATAATCAACCTAGACACTTGGCTTGGGATTGTCAGAATCTATGTACCACGTGCACATATTGCAGAGCACTGGATCACATGAAAGAAGAATGTCCCCAACTAGTTGCAAAATGACATGCTAGATGAAACCCAACCGAGAATCAGAATAATAATGTGCAGATGATATTAGATGAAATATGTAATGAAGGACCAACAATGGAAGTTGTTACGTGTGAAGGACCTTGAATAGGGACTAATTAAGGAAAGTAGCCTGAGTAGTGGGTAAGTCGACAGGGCCTATACCATCATTCGATCCACAAAAAGAGAAATAAACCTATCAGAAAGCTCAAAAATAAATACTTGGACCACATGAGGGAGCATAAACATCAACAATGTCTTAGATAGAAGATCAATCTATACCAAAAACGTTAATGGTGCGGGTAAGTACACTAACGAAATTCTTAAAGATTTATGTAGAACTAATGAAAGATAGGACTGCACTAAGTACTTTATATGACATGATGAATCAATTCACAAAGGACGAGAAACCCATGTCGCACAGAGAATGGTAAACCAGGTATTGTGTAGGAAGAGAACCAATGAAGAATTCAGGTTCAATGTGTAGATTGGAGAGTATGATGTGGATAATGTTATATTGTACTTAGGGTCTGATGTGAATGTACTACCAAAATAGACCTAGGAGATGATGGGAAAACTTGAGATAGTATGGTCCCCTATTCAATTAAGACATGCCAATCAACATAAGATAGTCCTGATTAGGTGACTGACAGATGTACCTGTGAACATATATGGGGTGTGCAACATGACAAACTTTGAAGTTATTGAGATCATAGATGATAGTCAACCATATCCAACATTGATGGGACTGGAATGGTCCTTTGAGAACCAGGAAATTATTAACTTGAAAAGGAGGTATATAACATTCGAGTTCGGGTATCTAAAAGTTACAAAACAGTTGGACCCATTAAAATCGAAGAGGTACACAGAGTCAACAAGAATAAATGGAATTAATAACTTATATAATCTGACTGCATGGATGGAGGACTATCCTGACCCAAAAATGGATGGTGCACTGAGTTGGATAAGTATCATTTTGTGTGCATCAGATTCAAAAGCGGGTCTAGAGAATTGGAAGCAAAGGATGCATGAAGCATTTGTTGAAATATTGTAACTGTGAAGAACATTCTATTTATAATTGAGTTATTTTCTCATAGATAAAATCCCCTTTTTTGGATTGATCATGTTGGGATTTTTATAAGACCAAATCCCCTTTTTTGGATTGGTCAAACCATGGTTATATGGTGTTGTTTGTAAATTCATCCCCTAGGGATAATTAAAGTGGTTTTAACCACTAGTTGGAGAATTCATCCCTGCTTAATGAAAGTACATAACCCTAGTGCCTCCCATCTAGTATAAATAAGTGAGGAGGGCGCTTCATTCTCTCACTCACTCAAGTCACTCATCTAGTGTGAAATCTTTGGAGATTGTTGAAGTTAGAAGAAGGAGAAGAGAGAGGTGCATGCTTGGTCTTGGATATTCTTGGTGGTTTGGTATTTTATCTTGGCATTGTATTGGAAATATATATTAAGGAATTTTTTGTTGGGTTTTATCCCCCATGAGGGTTTCCTAGGATAAAAGGATAAAATGTTGTGTGCCTTATGATTGTGTTTCTCTCAATGATCCTTCTTATTCTATTAATGTCTAGTAAATTGAAAAGAACTTAATAGAAGATATAATTTGAACATGGAATCAGAGCTAAATTGAATAGACCATCTTTCACTTGGTAACCAAAAGCGTCATTGTTGTCGTACAATAAAATTAGGGATTTTTGTTGGAAGGGAAATTTTTCCTAAAAACCATCTAGGGAAGTGCACCCTAGCCTAACTAACTCTTTGGTAGCTTGAGCACACCTTTTCAGTGGACAGAGCCTCTGGAAAGTGAAACTCTATTTTTTATTGGTACCAGGAAACCAGAACCAGTACCAGAAGTACCAATCCCATTTTCGTAGATCAAGTTATAAGGGGTAAGACTTGGAATTTTTAAAAATAGACAGCTCTAGCCTACTCACCTCAACCCAATGCATCTATTCCATGGATCAAAATTTAAAAATTTAAATTTTGAAAAATTAGGGTTTCCTCATAAAACTCTAGGTTGCAGTTGCAGTTAAAGTACTAGTTGCAGTTTCAGTTGTAGTTGTAGTATCAACATCAGTGGTAGTGTTAGTTCCTTCATACTAGTTGCAGTACCAGCACTAGCCACAATACCAATTGCAGTGAAATCTTTAGGACTAATTTTTATTGTCTTAGTGCACCTTACCTTAGAAAATCCCCAGCTAACTTTACAACACCCTTGAAGTTTTTAAAGGTTTGGTATCTATTACCATTGCTAACAGATGGTTCCACTACCTACAAATACTATCATAGGTATGTACTTACATATGTTTAAATTGTGAATATTTAAATGGTATTTGCAGGATAAGGGATCTTTTTCTATAGTTCCAGAAGGATCTCATATCCAACACATTCAGAGGAATAATGCACCCCGAGTTTGATTATTGTGATATGCATCTATTTGGTATGAAATTATGAACATATATATTGTATGATGAAGTTATGACCTTCATACTAACCATTAGTCAAAATTAAAGTCAAGGTATTAGATTGATTAAAGATAAGATTATAGAGTTTATTATCTAACTTAGACTTATGTTAAGAAATCATATTATCTCAGGACATGTTTCCATATTGAGTAAATGAGACTAGGAAGAAAAGAAAAAATGATCATTCTTGAGTACAAATACTTTAGGTTCTAGGTTTGATTGATTAAGTTGATAAGATTCAAACTTGCACATGTCAAGTTTGATAGCTACCTCATAGTTGAGATAGCATACTTGGTAGCATGTGAGCATATTTAGACAAATACTTATTGTAATCATTTACCAGATATAAATAAAATCTCCTCCAGGAGAAACTTCTTGGTTTGTCTCCACGTTACCATGGAGGAATGATTGATCACAACACTAGAAGAGTGTTTCTCTCACTAGTCTATTTCTTATCTTTAACCCTTGTTACAGGCAGGTCACAAGTGATAACTCTAAAGGAGCCACTATGACTATTGTTCTCGGTATTCATTTATTATTATTATAAAGAGTATTATTATTATCTATTGTTTCTCCCTTGTTGTTCTTGTTCCGAGAAGGTCATAGGTACATTAAGGAAACTATAGTGAAGGTTGCAAAAGGAAACATATTAAATGAGACATGAAGCAGACTATCCAAGTTACATGATGGTATATATCCATGTACCAAATAAGATGAAGAATAAGCTACTTTTGAGAAACAAAGTATCTCAGATGAAGATTGATCATAATGAGAAAAAAGCTTCAAAGATGATTGAACACTAGACTTGGTCAATGAAGCCACCTTGACAGGAAGCATAATGCATTTGAAGTTTGACTCATTTTTTTATATTAAGACTTAGTATTCAACACCAAATATATCATGCAGAGACTATGAATTTTTTGTACACTCAGAAGAAATCAAGACTCAGAGTAATCTTGATCTTAGAAAGGATTATATGGAGAGACATTTTTTCAGGATTGGGGGATAGATGACATGAGTTGAGAAGACTAGATTTAGAAACCTATAGGAGACATGAAATCTCCTGGGAAAATTCCCTTGCTTCAGTAAAAGAGGAGGAAGTCAGTCATAAGGACTAGGATATGGATTTTTCCTTGAGACTAGAAGGGAATTCAGTGATGAACTCCAAGATTGATATTCCAAATCAAGCATGTTGCAGATAACAATATAAAGATGTACACAGACTGATTTTTTTCCAGAGGATTCTCCTAGCAAGATGGAGGAGACTATGATGAGACACTTTCTCCAAAAATTGAAGAAAGAGTTCCAGTATTCATGAAGACAACTAGAACAACCATGATTCTGATATAGTATGAGATTCAGGGGGATCATTCCTTGTATATGAGATTGAGTTACCTCCATAAAATAAGACAAGCTACCATCAATGTACATTATTGATCCATTCCCAGTTTCAGATAAATATGTGTCCATGGTATAATAGAGAAGCTACTCTTAGAGTTCAAAAACTACAGTGAGAATAGAGAAAGTCATTCTCAACTTTAGAAATATCATTTGTAGGTATAGAGTCTCGGTTCCACAAGCAACAATTGCAAAGAGATTAGAGAACATACTCTCAGGTAGTGAGATAGATAGAGCTTTGTATAAAGCACATAGAGCTAGCACGTGATTATGCATATTAAGTTGTAGTTGATCAAGTGTACTAGGTTGGTACAATGTGATGTGAAAATTTGGTTTGAAGTTGAAGATAGAAGACTCATGTCAGCAGATTGAAGAAAGATCTGTATGGATTGAACCAAGCTCCTAGAGCTTGGTATGGCATAGTTGACAGTTTCCTAATAAGATTGGGATTTACCAAGAGTAAGGATAATTCTAACCTTTACTTAAAGGTTATGAATGATGAGCTAGTTATATTTCTATTGTATGTGGATTACTTATTCTTAACTAGAGAATAAAATCACATCACTGATTGTAAGAAGAAGCTAGCTGCATAATTTGAAATGAAATACCTAGGCCTTATGCATTATTTCTTAGGTCTTGAAGTTTGGAAGAGCCTAGAGAATATATTCCTTAACCAAGGGAAGTATGTAGTAGAAGTAATGAAGAGGTTTGAAATGTTGGAATGAAAATCCATGAACACACCCATGGAAACAAAGTTGAAACTCTTGGTAGATACTTCATCAGAATTGCTTGATGTTACTCTGTACAAACAAGATCATTGGGTTGTTGATGTATGTGATGAATACCAGGAAAAATAAATTCTTTTCTATGAACACCTTGAGTCAGTATCTTGTAGAGGCCAAACATGTTCACCTTATAGATGCAAAACATGTGATGAGATACCTTAAGGGTACGTTGGAATATGGTCTCTATTATACTGTAGATCATGAGTTCATACTGATTGGATATACTGATTTAGATTGGAATGAAAGTGTTTCCAATAGAAGGATCACTTCAAGATGTTGTTTCAGTCTGGGGTCAACCATAACTTCATGGAAGAGTAGGAAGCAATCCAGTATTTCTCTCATCACGGTGGAAGAAGAATACATTGCAACATGTCCTGCCAGTTGTGAAGCCATATGGATTTGGAAGTTGTTGAGAAGTCTATTTGATCTAGATAAGGAATCCATCATGATTATATGTGATAAATAGAGTTGCATAAAGATGACGAAGAACCCAGTGTTCCATGATAAGTCGAAGCACATAGAAATCATGTATCACTACATTCGTGATATGATGTAGAGAGGAGTTGTAAAGATCCAATATGTTGGCATCGATAGGTAGGTTTTAGATGTGTGGACCAAGCCTCTGTCTCATGTAAAGTTTAAATACTTTCAATACAAGATTGGTATTCTCCGAAAGGACCTCCCTCAAAAGAGGGAGTGATGTTGATGATACTATGGTATCCTAACCAATAGTGGGTAGCTCACTTAGGAATTTATATCCTAGGGGAATGATCATCCCTGGACAGATCCCAAAGGTCCGGTAAGGATGGTCTATTAGAGTACATGTGCATGTATATGCCAGCTGTGGTCAATAGTGGTAGCTCTGTTAATATTTTATATCCTAGGGAATCTTTTGATTCCTGGGAAGATCCCAAAGGTTCGGTAAGGACAGTCTATCAAAGTACCACGTGGTAGCTCCGTTAGGATTTTATATCCTAGGGAATGTTATGATTCCTAGGAAGATCTCAAAATTCTGGTAAGGATGGTCAGTCAGAGTACCACAAAATGTTGTTGTTGCACCTTCCTCATTCTGTTGCCATATGATGTCGATTATGTTATCTCATCCTTGTGTTGATGATGTTGATGATGTTATCTCAGCCTCGTGTTGATGGTGTTGATGGTGTTGTTATTTCAATCTCATGTTGATGATGTTGTTGTCTCATCGTTGTGTTGTTGATGTTGTTATACCAGCCTCGTGTTGTTGATATTTTTGTACCAACCTTGTGTTGTTGATGTTGTTGTACCAACCTCGTGTTGTTGATGTTGGTGTACCAGCCTCGTGTTGGTGATGTTATTATTCTAGATTCATGATATTGATGATGCTACTTCAAATTCATGTTTATTATGATGATGATGATGTTATTTCAGCTTCATGCTGAAGATGATGATGATGTTGCTACTTTAGCTTCATGTTGAAGATGTTGATGATGATGTATCAATCTTCTACCAGGGATGATTTTAGGGGCTAAATTTCATTCATGGGCTAGTTTTCTCTGGTTTTTCCAAAAACGATATTCGCTATTTTAAAAATGATTCACCCAAATTCTATAGGATAAAATTATTTTACCTTAAAAATCGCCAAAATTTTATAAAAGCTATATAAAATCCTTAGAAATTTGAATATTTTTACAAAAATATCGCTAATCATTTATAGTTGGCATATGAAGGATTAGTAAGATTCGCCAAGGTTTCTACATTTTAAAATATATTTCCATCCTTAAAATCATCCTCGTCTTCTACTGATTGATGATGTTGTATTAGTGTTACACTAATTGATGTTGATGTAGATAATGATGATGATGTTACTCTAGCTCCATGCTGTGAAAGATGATGTTTTTGATGATGAGAAAAAGATTTAGATGATTTACAGATGTGTCATTCAATGATCTATATGCTGATGATGTTACTTCCCTCTCCTTCTCCCGATGATGTTTTGTTGGGTTATGTTAGTAGAATACCCTTCTTGTTATGGGGGAGTGTTGAAATATTGTAACTGCAAAGAATATTCTATTTATAAATGGTTTATTTTCTTATAGATCAAATCCGATTTTGTGGATTGATCATGTTGGGCTTTGTATAATACCAAATACCTTTTTGTGGATTGGTCAAACTATGGTTATATGGTGTTGTTTGAAAATTCGGACCCTAGGGATAATTAAAGTGGTTTTAACCACTAGTTGGAGAAGTCATCCCTACTTCATGAAAGGACATAACCCTAGCACCTCCCAACCAATATAAATAAGTGAGGAGGGCACCTCATTCTCTCACTCACTCAAGTCACTCATCTAGTGTGAAATCTTTGGAGATTGTTGAAGTTAGAAGAAGGAGAAGAGAGAGGCGCATGCTCGGTCTTGGATATTCTTGGTGGTTTGGTATTTTATCTTGGCATTGTATTGGCAATCTATATCAAGGAATTTTTTGATGGGTTTTCTCCCCCATGAGGGTTTCCCAGGATAAAAGGATAAAATGGTGTGTACCTTGTGATTATTTTTCTCTCAGTGATCCTGCTTATGCTATTATTGTCTAGTAAATTGAAAAGAACTTAATAGCATCTCTAAATTTAACAATGACAACTAGACGATGTGTGCATATAAATTGATCCGTGTATTTGATTAGCACAGAGGTATGTGACCCACCCAGGTATGATGTAATCAATGAGGTTGGTATTTTTATACAATCATTTGATTTATAGGTACCTGAACAACAGAGGTTGTTAGCATTGGATGTCATCTTAAAGAAAACTCCAACTAGATGTGGGTTGTGCAGAGGAATGGAATGAAGGATTGGGCATAGTTCAGTAGGATTATGCAGATAATTTTTGGGCCCGAGGAAGAAGATATTGTGCAGAAATACACAGGAGAGTGTGACCCGGGGGGTAAAATGGAAGGGTGTAAGGATTTATGGCGCTCAGTGATGGAAATAGAGTAGACACACATATTCATACACACATTGGACACCATCCCAAAGAATTAGTATTTAGAATTGGAGGTGCATAGGGAGACAACAGAATGGGGAGAATTGGTCCATAGATTCGAAATCACGTTCACATTTGAACATGAATATCCCCCCATAAATTATGCACTATAGGTAATTCGAACAAATATCTTCTCAGAGATAGAGACGATGGAAGTAGTACCATTATGTAGTGCACACAAAGCCAAGATGATGGTCCAGAAGATATTGGAATGTTATAATGTAATGAAGGAAGAATATGAGGAAGAGGATTGTTGGCCCTTAACCAAGTTTTGAGGATCCTTGGTCATGTTTGACCTATTTTGGGATTTCAACAAGCTGTCAAAGGAGGATCACAAGTCGAAGCGGAGATCGTGAGATCTCGACCCCTTGTTTAGGGATTTTTGGGTTTTGGGTTTATGTAACGGGTATGGGGATGTCGACCCATGGGTTTATCCATGTTTAGGCCCACTTTGTAATGTATAAATAGATTTCTAGGCGATGTAAGAAGGGGGCATGAAGGATGATGTAGATATTTGTGTGATGATATGCTAAGTGAAAGTGGTAGTTGTACATGCTTTGTGCATACTGTGAGAATTTTGCAAGGCTAAGTGCAAGTGACTGTGTAAAGGATTTGTGCTGTGATCTAGCTCGGGGAAGGAGGATCTAGAGGAGTGCATGTAGGTCTCCTGTTCTATGTGGAGTAGGATCTCGTGGCTCTTTGCATGTAGAAGATTGACATAAGATAATAAAAGAGAAGAAGAATTGGTGGACGTAGCCCCAGGCTGGGGGTAAACCACGTATATCCTATGTTGCTATGCTTTGTGTGATGTATTGATGTGTTTATGTGTTTTCTTTATTAGTTCTTTGGCATAGATGAATGATAGATAGATCTGTTGATGATTTGTGCATAATAATATGAATGAATGCTAGATCTAATCTATGTGAATGTGCTTAGTACTTGAATATACTAGATTTGGGTGAATACTGCACTGATCTCTTGTTAGGATTTATCTGCGCTGTGAATTAAGGTTGAATACTAATGATCTATAACTTCTAAGTGCTTTGTTAAGGTGTTACAATCACATATCTGTGTCCCAACTAAGGTTGCAGACACTGGAGTCCTGCAACCACCCCTGCCTCTACCTCGGGTGAGACTGCATCTTCTTTGCAAGTGTTGCTGAAAGGGACGGTAGTTAGGGTTTTGTTAGTGTGTTGTTGAAGCGTTGAACCGTGGGTCTGCCCCTGTGCCAACAAATGGTTCTATTGTCGGGACCTGAAACTATGATTGCTGGGAACTGAGGAAAAGAGAAAGCTCTGTGTGTATATCAGTTGCCCTACTGCGCAATATTCTACTTGACTTGTGAAGCTCTGTGCTAAGAAGAGAAGTCAGATATGAAGAAAACAGGTAATATATGAATGCCTTGTGCTCTGATAGAGGTAAGAACAGTGAAATTTTTTAAGATTTGAAATATTTGTGCTCTAAGAAAAGAAATATAAGTGGAAATTTTTGTTTCAACAATATGAATCTAGGTATATTTGATCAATTTTGTCCTAGCTTGAAAACTAGGGCATAGTTAGAAGAAAGAAGATTTGATATGAGTAGATCTGATAGAAATAATGAAAGGTATGTTATTCCTATGCATGGAAAGAATGTTTGGACTAACAAAGGGATGCATGATCCTAGAAAACATTTTTTGCAGGTTAGTCATTGTGATCCTAGTGCACAGTACAAGAAAGGTTGGGGATTGTTTAATAGAAAGCGAGGATTAACTCTTTGTTATAGTTACAGAAGACTAGGACATATTGCTAAGGAATGCCTTGATAGAATACCTAGTTGTTTTTGCTATAAATCTATGGACCATGAAGTTTTGTATTGCCATAGAATGATTGCTAAGGTTGAAAGGATGAATATGAGATCATAAAATCCTGAGGAAGATCAATAAAATAAGACCATGGAAGAACCCCAGAAAGAATCAGAGAATGTATTACTACGAATGAAAGAAACCCTAAATGGTAAAAAAAAGTCAACTTATCAGAGATATTCAAAGAAAAAGAGTGCATAGAAACAAGAATAAGAGACTTCGACATTGACTGTGTTATGGATGAGGAAACACAGGTGAATATCATGAAAGAAAGAACCTAGGAAATTTTAGGAAAGCCTGCTATTATTCCTTCATTGGGAGGAATAGGATTATTTAGAGGAAAGTTGATAACCCTATGTGGAAGACTCACACAGATATCTATGAGTACTCAGGGAATTTTGACAGAGGAAGATTTTGAGGTTGTTAAATTTATTGAGAGAAACGCCCCATTTTCTATGTTACTAGGAAAAACCTGGATTGAAAAGGATCAGGCCAAAAGAAAATAAGAGGAAGTTTTAGAACAGAAGAAGAAATAATTAAAAGATTTCATGACTCGGAGGATAGCACACTTGATTGGAGAACAAGAGAACAAATCGAAGTTGTTTAGAACCAGAAACTTGGATGTCGAAGTTGAAAGAACACAAGAAGACTCACAGAAGAGTGGATCACCTACCTTAGATATAAAAGGGGTATTTACCTTGAATCCTACGAAAGAATCTCAACAACGTGAAGTTACTATGCCAAAAGGAGATAAGAACCATAATGGAAAGAGGAATATCGAGACAAACATCATAGGGAAGAAGGCTAGAAAACTCAGTAAGAAGAAAGCAAGGATAGAAACGTTGCAGAAGGTTCCAGAGGGGACTTCACAGAAGGAAGGCTTGCAAAAATGGAACTTCGTCGGGATATCAGAACAACACAACATGGAACTTTGCCATGGCGAAGTGATGTGACCATTGGAATCATTATAACCATTAGACCGATACCCCAAATAGTTAGAACAACAATTATGACTAGAAAGCTCGTCATCAAACTATTGAGACCACGTCGCAACGGACAAAACTACATTGATGAAGGCTTCTCACCCATTGGAGAGATCCATTACCTTGTTGTCTACTTAGTTCGTCAACTGTTTCACCGAGAACACTTTTGTGAATTTTATTCGCACCAATGAGAGAACTCATTGCTACCACACTGTGTTTACTAAGATTTCACCACCTATTCTATTGCATTGAGAATTCATTCATCGACCTGAGTTATTTGATAGAGAGCATGTATGTCATACGAAATCAACGCAACTGAAAAGTGTGTAGAAGAAGTCTTAATTGATATAATGGCTGAAAAAGTAATGTCCGTAGGGATTCAAGCTTCATCGACGAGAGGAGTGCAAACCTCCCCATCGACTGCTCGTGGAGCTAGACCATCCTGAGCTGTAGTCGAGAAAAGAACCAAGCATCGAGATGACTTGGCAAATGAAAATTTAATCCTGACTATCCTGCCCGACTACATCCTGCCTTTGGCTAGCGTGGTGAGTTGTGACAGTGTCGCTAGAGACTTCGATTACACCCTAGTTTCTGCGTACCTCCCAAAGGGGATACATACAGTTAGAACACAACAGGATAAGATCGCGACATTAAAATTTAGCGAATTCAACCTAGGGGACCGCAACAACCACAGTATGCTCGACCCTCACAGGTACTTGACTAGGACAAAGGGGAAGAATTCGAGGATAATACTCTAACCATGGACTATGAACCTCACGTAGTCCACCATATTCAATGTGATGAAGATTCCACATTTTGGAAGGCACTAGGAGGTTAATGTTGTTTTAAGCTCCTGCTATCATGTTACCATGGTGGTTATCTATGGCTAGACAGACACATCACAATCGATCTGATGTTGATCCATAGGATCACTGGATTGAGCATGCAGGGATCAGACCCACAAGAGTTCTACCTAAGGAAGGTTGTAGATCATGACCTAGAACAGAGGATTAAGGATACCTATGGCGATGTAGAAAAGGGGACACGAGGCTACAAGGTAGATTCCATCCAGAATGGCAGAGTGCACCTAGCCTTCCAATTGATTGCAGGAAAGCTAGTGAGAAAGAACATACCTACACAGGTCACGGGGTTCATTGTTGAGCTCGCCAGAAAATATGTATAAGGACTCCATATGAATTGGGCAAAGTACTTAGTCAACCAACTTGAATTGGATTGTCGCGAAGCTCAGGATCAGGGCTATGAGTTCCATTTAAATTGGTTTTTGATCCTCATAGCCTTTACGTCTTGGGAGATGTCGGAAGGTGCGACCTTCCTAGACATTGAGCGATTTGAACCACTCACTGCGAAGTTCGCCATGCTCAGGTACTCGAGTGATATTGGAAAACAATGGCAGTCGAACGTGGTATTCCATGCATACTATCTATAGTTAAAGAGGGTTATTGGGGTTTTCCCTTGTATGATGCCGAACACCTTGCATGGGTTCAAACCCCTCACGAAGTTTCACACAGATCGACACTTTATTTATATCACTACGCACGTAGACAAGCATAAATAAGAGCTTCAGTCATATTATAAGCTCACAGAGGAGGACCTCAAAGAGATAACAAAGGACTAGTCTGTAAAGATCCTTATCCCTATTAACCTTGCAGAAATGTCTGATCCTGAACTAATTGGAAGCTCAGAGGCCACTCATGAAGATCATGACACCCCTGGAACTAGCATAAGGAAAAATATAGAAGAGGTACAGAACCTGAGCAGTGCATCAGATGAAACTGCTTCAGAATCACCTAGATGAGGAGATAATGATGAAGTAGATAAAGAAGAGACCAATGGAAAAGAAGACCAGCAGAAGCAAGGTGAAGTAACATTGCCTAGGGATCCTATTGATGAGGTTGATGCCTCTAAGAAAATAAAGTATTCCCCCACGAAACCTACCTCGCGGAAGAAATCCAAAGCTATTAAGACCAAGTTGCATATTATGCTTACCCTCGATGACTTCAACTTCATCATCGCAGTTGTATCAGACGCTTTGCAGCATATTATGCAGAACACAGAAGCCAAGCAAGCAAAAATGTATGAAAAAATTAAGACAAAACTAAGAGGGGTACAACAAGCCATTCAATCCATCTGCATAGTATCCAATACACCCCTATCATCAAAAGAACCAAATTTGGGGGATGAACTTTCCCAACTCCACAGAATAGCTGATGCGACCAAAGCTCGCCTTCGTTGAGCACAAGAAGAAAAAGAACAGGCCATGGTGGCCCTGAAGCAAGCACAATAGGAAATGGTAGAGAAACTTTGAGTTGCACAGCAAAAGAAGGATGACCTCCACACCAAGTTCGAAGAGGAGAGAGCACAGTTCCAACAAGAGAAAGAGAAGTTTCTCGCAGATCAGCTCGAAGTCAAAGAATCAGTCATCAAAGCACTTCGCTCTGGGACAAGCTTAGAGAAAAAGGTAGAGGAACCATTGGAGAATTAAGTCACGTAGCTTTCGGAGGATATCCAACAGCTTCAACAGATAATCATAGACCTAGAGCTACAAACAGTGCCAAGAACCCCATAGGACATGCGAGACCAAAGAGAATCCACTGCCCGAAGCAAAGTTGAGAGGATCAGAGCACTCACTCTGGAATGTAAACAACTTAGCAATAGAAGTACACACACCTACGAGGGACTTACTGGAGACCCTGAACTAAAGGCGTTGGAGTCACAACTCTAGGAGGAAAAGAAGCAAGCAGTGACAATATAGGTGCAGTTGAATCTCACGTCAGTAGTTGAAAGGATGAAGCAATCCTAAGAACAATGCATTGTTCTACAGCAGGTCCACACCATAGAGAGAAAAGTCATGTAGGTGACTCAGAGGCTTCAACCAGTCCAGGATGAAGCGTGCCAACTGTTAGAGGAGATTGAAGGCTAAGGAGCAGAGCTAGAGAAAGTAGTCACTGTAGTCGAACAATTCTTAGAGGTACATGTCAACGAAGCAGTTATCAAAGAGTTCATTGAGTAGGAGGCCTTGGCACAACAATAGGTTGAAGAATCTTGAGTCAATATCGAGGATTTTGAAGCAGAGCTACCCAGACCAGAGTGACTCGGGACGAGTCACAGGTGAGTGTTGGGGGAATGTTGGCCCTTGACCAAGTTTTGAGGATCCTTGGTCATGTTTGACCTATTTTGATACTTTGACAAGATATCGAAGGTGGAGCACAAGTCAAAGCAGAGATCACGGGATCTAGGCTCCTTGTTTAGGGATTTTTGGGTTTTGGGCTTATGCAATGGGTATGGGGATGCCATCCCATGGATTTACCCATGTTTAGGCCCACTTTGTAATGTATAAATAGATGTCTATGTTAAGCCCTAATATTGGCTCATTAACTCTTAATTGGGGCATATTAGATTAGTAATGTTATTTTATTTATGTCGGCTTGCTCATTAACCCTCAATTAGGGCATATTAGATTAGTAATGTTATTTTATTTATGTCGTCTTTAGGCCATTAGTTGTAATTATACCTCCTAGTCTCCTATATATACCAAGGAGACATTTTCATTTTGAATCATCTTGGAATTGAACATTTAAGTAGGGTAAAAGGAGGTTGCCCCCTCGAAGAGGCTTATTATCTAAAATTATCTCTTTTTCAAGGTGTTGAGTACTTTTCCTGAGGTTTTTTTATGCTATATTGATGTTTGGTTCTTAACATATGGTATCAGAGCTCAAGGTCTTGGGGTTTCGCTGCTACATCTGAGACACCATGGAATTTTTTCTATAACTTTTTTTCTACAACGTTTCAGAAGGAACCGCTTGGAGGGTATTTAGTATACAGATCAAGGTACGTTGAGCTAAAAATTCAGCTCCTGAGGCCTTATACTTTCGGAGATACAGCCTATACAAGATAGGGTTCTGGAATCATCCTGAAATGAGTCATTGTGGAATTTGTGCTATAAACACTTTTCTGTAACGTTTCAGACCCTGAAATCTGGAGGATATTTAGAGAAATTAGTAAGGAATCTGTGGTAAATATTTCAGCTTCTAGGTCATCATAAATTTGTATATACACCTTGTGTAAGATAGGGTATCTGACTAGTCCTATTGACTAGTCTAAAGAAGGCGTTCCAAGTAAAACAATCATAACTTCTTACTAGAGTATCCAAATTGAGTGGGACTAGTTGCATTGGATCGTGGACAGTCTGTATTATTTTGGGTGCCATTTTCAGAATTTGATATCAATTATTTTGTGTGGGGCATTCTATACAAGTGAGATCTCCTGGAAAGGCCAAAAATCGACAAGTTGTGAGGAAGTTACCGTAAATTCCACTTGGCACATCCAATTTTGATCAGACCTGTGGCATTGCAGAGAAGAAATATCAGAGAACTACCTAAAAGAAAGTTTCTTACCCAGAAGGGCCGAAACTTGGGAGATAGAACAGAATAAATATTGTCTAGCAGAACCACCTCAAAATCAAGACTCAAAAGTGATATTTGGCCAACATGCCACCCAAAAAGGGGCCTTCTACACCAAATAAGCCTCCAGAAAATCCTA
>ML779903.1:1766701-1781504 GCA_009831015.1 Picea engelmannii | reverse complement strand
CAAGATCCCAGTTCAAACTATATTGCCAGAACTTGATGAGGAAGGAAAAATCATATTGGAGCCTGAAGCCATCACTGACACAAGAATTCACCAACTGAGGACTAGATCCATTTCAGAGTATCTCATTAAATGGAGGAAACTACCGGCTGAAGATTCCACTTGGGAAGATGATTCTTTTATACAGAAGCATCCAGTTTTACTCAAGCATTGCGGACAACACTTGTCTCAAGGGGAGGGGCATGTTAAGCCCTAATATTGGCTCATTAACTCTTAATTGGGGCATATTAGATTAGTAATGTTATTTTATTTATGCCAGCTTGCTCATTAACCCTCAATTAGGGCATATTATATTAGTAATGTTATTTTATTTATGTCGGCTTTAGGCCATTAGTTGTAATTATACCTCCTAGTCTCTTATATATACCAAGGAGACATTTTCATTTTGAATCATCTTGGAATTGAACATTTAAGTAGGGTAAAAGGAGGTTGCCCCCTCGAAGAGGCTTATTATCTGAAATTATCTCTTTTTCAAGGCGTTGAGTACTTTTCCTAAGGTTTTTTTATGCTATATTGATGTTTGGTTCTTAACAGTCTAGGTGATGTAAGAATCACTAGTGAAGGATCATGTAGACATCTGTGTTATGATATGCTAAGTGCAAGTGGTAGTTGTACATGTTTTGTGCATACTATGAGAAGATTGCAAGGCTAAGTGAAAGTGACTATAAGAATCTGTGTAAAGGCTTTGTGCTATGATCTAGCTTGAGGAAGGAGGATCTAGCAAAGTGTGTGTAGCCCTTGACCAATTTTTGAGGATCCTTGGCCATGTTTGACCTATTTTGTGATTTCGACAGGCTGTCGAAGTTAGAGCGCAAATCGAAGAGGAGATCACGATATCTCGGCCCCTTGTTTAGGGATTTTTGGGTTTTGGGATTATGTAAGGGGTATGGGGATGTCGACCCATGGGTTTACCCATGTTTAGGCCCACTTTGTAATGTATAAATAGATGTCTAGGCGATGTAAGAAGGGGGTGTGAAGGATGATGTAGACATCTATGTGATGATATGCTAAGTGCAAGTGGTAGTTGTATATGCTTTGTGCATATTGTGAGAAGCTTGCAAGGCTAAGTGTAAGTGACTGTAAGAAACTATGTAAAGGCTTTCTGCTGTGATCAAGCTTGAGGAAGAAGGATCTAGAGGAGTGCGCGCAAATCTCTTGTCCTATGCGGTGTAGGATCTTGTGGCTCTGTGCATGTAGAATATTGAGAGAAGATAATAAAAGAGAAGAAGAATTGGTGGACGTAGCCCCAGGCTAGGGGTGAGCCATGTATATCCTGTGTTGTTATGCTTTGTGTGATGTATTGATGTGTTTATGTGTTTACTTTCTTAGTGCTTTGGCATAGATGAATTATAGATAGATATGTTGATGCTTTGTGATTAATAATATGAATGAATGCTAGATCTAATCTATGTGAATGTGCTTAGTACTTGAATATACTAGATCTGGGTGAATATTGCGTTGATCTCTTGTTAGGATTTATCTGTGCTGTGAATTAAGGATGAATACTAATGATGTATAACTACTAAGTGTTTTGTTAAGGTGTTACAATCACAGATTTGTGTCCTAGCTAAGGTTATAGACACTGGAGTCCTGCAACCACCCCTGCCTCTACCTCAGGTGAGACTACATCTACTTCGCAAGTGTTGTTGAAAGGGCTGGTAGTTAGGTTTTTGTTGGTGTGATATTGAAGCATTGAACCCTGGGTCTGTCACTGTGACAACAAGGATCCCATGAATGTATAAGTACCAGAAACATAAGGAACATGCGCAATAGAAGGGCTAGATCTTTCATTTGTCCCATACACAGAACCTATAAATATGAAGAGGGTCAACATTAGGATAACTGATAATCCTAAGTTCGCACGGATAGGATATTATTGGAATGATGAGACAATTGAGAAGGTTGTAGAATTAATGCAGGAATATCAAGATTTATTTCAAAACACATTCTCAGAGATGAAGGGGATATTCAGGGACTCAAGTGAGATGAAGATCTCACTCAAACTTGGAGCTAATCTTGTATGAAAAATACCTTATAGGTTGAACCCGAGGTACAAGGAGAAGGTCAAGGCTGAGATAGATAGGATGATATACGCATAAATCATTGAACCAATAGAAGAATATAAGTGGATTATCACAATGGTGGTGCAGGATAAGAAGACCAGAGGAATTATGATATGCGTAGATCTAAGGAAATTAAATGACACATTCTTACATTATTTGTTTCCAACACCATTCATGAATGAAGTACTAGAGAATGTAGGAGTTCAATAAACTTATTCCTTTATAGATGGATTCTATGGGTACCATCAGATAAGAATTGTGTAGGAGGATAGACACAAAACCACGTTTTTGATGAAGTGGTGCAGTTATCACTACACGGTGATGCCATTTGGATTGAAGAATGCCCCTGTGATGTTTTCTAGGGTAGTAGTGGCAGCAGTCAAAGAATTCATCCATAAATTTTAAGAAGTTTACTTAGATGACTGGATGGTGTTCAGTTACTACATGATCATATAAAAGTTCTTTGTCTCATGTTATATTGATGTAGAAAGTGTCATATCTCGCTGAATTTAAAGAAGTGTATATTTTGCGCACTATTTGGAATTATACTAGGACATGTCGTATGCAAAGAAGGACTATTGGTTGATCCAGCCAAGATTGTAGTAATTATGGATTTGGAGCCTCTGACATTAGTTAGAAAGATGAGAGAAAATTTGGGTCATACAAGTTATTACAAGAAGTTTATCAAAGGATATGCACAAATTAAGGCACCCATGAAAAAGTTATTGAAGAAGGAAGCCAAGTTCCAATGGAATGAGGAGTTTCAGAACCGACTAGATAGGTTGAAACAGAGACTGGTAACCGCACCCATTTTGATCTTTCTAGAGTGGAAGAAAGAGTTTTGTGTACATGTAAAAGCATTGTCCATAGTGTTGGGTGCAGTGTTGTCACAACCATGAGAGGGGGACATTGATCATCCAATTAAGTTTTCAAGTAGGAAGTTGTCTATGTATGAGAAGAATTATAACACTATAGAATGGGAAGGATTAGCAATGGTCTATGCACTATAGAATGGGAAGGATTAGCAATGGTCTATGCGCTATAGAAGTTCAGGCACTACTTACTAGGGTCCCACTTCAATATGTATACAAACCATTATGCACTAAAGTAATTAGTCAATAAGTTGATATTAGGAGGACGAATATGCAGATGGTTGCTATTATTTCAAAAATATGACTTTGAGGTCATAGTGAAACCAGGGAAGGTGAATGCAAGACGAGATCATTTCTCACGTATATTGACAGGAGAGGATGCAAGTAATTTAGATGATAATTTTCCAGAGGCACAATTATTTGTAGTAAGGACGATGGATGATTACTTCGGGGACATTGTGGATTTTCTAAGTATAGGTATGGCTATCTCTGAACTGACAGTTGCACAAAAGAAACAACTGGTAGTGAAAGAAGCAAATTATTAGTTGATTGTAGGGAACTTGTGTAAACTACAGGAAGATGGAATATTGAGGTGTTATGTACTGTAACATGAAAGGCCTATTATACTATAGGAAGAACACGATGAAATTGTTGAAGGACATTACGTAGGAAAATCCATGGCACAAAATATTTTATGCATAGGGATTTGGTGGCCTACACTGCACAAAGATGTGATGGAGTATTGTTAGTCATGTGACGTATCCCAAAGAGTGGGAAAACCGTATAGGAAAGATGAAATTCCATTAAATCCACAAGTTGTGTTTCATGTATTCGATAAGTGGGCCATTGAATTTGTAGGACCAATCAATCTACAAGCAAGGAGATCAGGGGAAAGATACATCATCACTGTGAAATATTACTTGACCAGATGGGCGGAAGCAACACCAATTACTAATTGTACTGCATAGAATATTGTGTGGTTTCTATTCAGTAATGTAGTCACATAGTTTGTATGTCTATGCATGTTACTTAGTGATCAAGGTACACACTTTCTGAACAAAACAATTACATCCTTAATGGAGGAGTTTCATATTCATCATTAAAAGAGTACACCATATCACCTACAATCCAATGAAACAGTGGAATATTTTAATAATATCTTGGAGAATGCCTTGACAAAGATATACAATGCGTGGAGATATGATTGGGACTTACACATCCCTACAGTACTATGGGTATACAGAACTACAAGTAAGAAGATGACAGGGCATACACCTTTCTGGTTGGTCTATGGATAGGAAGCAGTGATGTTGATGGAGTTCATTCTACTTAGCCCGTGCATTGCAGAAATCATTGTTCTCTCAGATAATTGTGCAATAGAGGAGAGTCTGGTGTAGTTAGTTCATCTTGAGAAGGGCCAGTTTATTACATGATTCCATCAACAGGTTCAGAAATCCAAAGAGAAGGCCTGGCATGATCGACACATTAAAACCAAGAAATTTCAAGTCAGTGATTTGGCACTACTCTATTACAGCAAGTATATGCAACATCTAGGGAAGTTTCTCATGCATTGGTTAGGTCCCTATGTAATCCAACAGATAACATAATATGGAATGGTGAACAAAATTTGGTTGAAACTATATAGAGACAATCGATAGTCTGCACAGTAATATGGGTTACGCTTGAACCCCTATATTATAGTAAGTGTACCATAATAGCAAGACAAATAAGAAAAACCAAATAAAAAGTAGAAAAGGGAAAGAAAATAAATAAAAAGTAGTGATAGGAACAAGAAAAAGTATGTTTGAAATACCAACGTATCAAAACTTGCGCAATTGAGCTAGTCATCACACACGATGATAACATTGCACCAAGTTCAAAGATAAGATACAAACGATATTGAATGCGAAGTATATAGTTGGATGAGCCAAGAATCACTGTGAAGGTTTGCAAAGACAAGAGCATTAAAAAAAGTTGGCAGGGAAATGAAAGTTAGTCGGCCGACATGATAGGTCATTAAAGCGTCGTGTAAGCCTTAATTAGGAAAAGCCACCAGAAATATCAAATGGATCAACGGTACGAAAGGATAATCATAAGGAGAATTTTACAATTAAGGAGGATTTAGTTACCCAGTCACCAACTTCAATGCTAGATTGTATAAGGAAGTTAAAGAGGGATACAACAGGTCTACTTGGAACGAACACACAAAACACCAAGAGGGAAGGAAATTCTAAGTCATTGTTGCATGCAAAGCAAGAGCGAACAAATATGAGTTACCCAAGCCAAGTTACAGTGACCTACACATACACTCAATGCTCGTCCATCAGTCCAAAATCCAAAGAGAATGGCAGCATCGAGAATGTGAGGATCATCTGTAGCAACAAAGAATAAATCAAAGTAACTAGTATATGTGGAGGTTGAGGAGGTGGTTGTAACTTTGGCCCTAATGTCACCTACAATTTTTCACAAAGATTATTTACCTCCAAAGAAGGAAAAAACACCCCCAATAATAGTACCAGTGAACTCCAAGTACCCACTAGAAATCGCCCCAGTCCTGAAGGGCGTCAACAACGATGAAGACATGATCGAAAAGGTGGCCAAATTAAAATTTATAGACCATGATATCACTAAGATGTATAAATTCCCTTAGTTGGACAGGGATCAATACTTATGAACGAAGACCGTGCATGAAGACCAACCCCAACATAGGAGAAATGCGAGTGGAACCATAGGAATGGGCGTTGGGCTTGGAGAAAGATGGGATACTAAAATTATTCGAAATTGCACATTTCGAACGAAGTAAAGAAATCAATTCTTGTGCCAAATTATTACTCAGTTGCGTTCATGGGGGCACACTCTGGTTATATCCCCATGTCTCCATTGATATTGTGCTAATTGCACGTATCATAGGGTTGAGAAAAGCATGTGAAGACTAGTCCTTACTATTCCACAAAATGGGAGAGGAGCCTTCTTCGAGGCCATGAAATAAAAGTATGGCACATTCAGAGGCAAAAGGGGTCTAGATGTGAAGAGCACTAGTGACAAAGTAGTTAGGTTTACTACACAGGTTTTGGCCTGCAAACTATTGGGAAAATGTCAAAGAAATGCAAGGAAGGAATTCATATGAACTGGGTGAAATTTCTTGTTAATCATTTTTTGCAGGATTGTATAGAGGCCCAAGAGAAGGGTGCGTAATTTCACTATGCGTGGTTACTTATTCTCAATGTGTTGGTTGGGTGGAAGGATCCTGCATTTTACCAGCACATGTGTGCTTCAGGTCACAACCCTTTGGTTGCTCAGTATTCCAACTTATGGCACACAACCATTAAGAGGCAACAGACTGACAACTCATTATGAAGGTAATAGAGAGTACATTCCACATTTCAGAGGAAGCATTCATTGCATATAGGGATGTCGCATGATTTAGAGCTAGCATGCACCATCTATATGTGCAAGCCAAAAAGGATCCTGCGTGACAATAGTTTCCAATCAATTACTGGTTGACAATCGAAAACATGCAGTTACTTATCAGTGACTAGGAGAATGACTAGAAGAATTTGGTTGACAGGTCAGGGCCCTTGGAAGTGGAAAGAGACCACCACAAAAGTGAGAATGAAGGGGATTGTAAAAATGGCACAGACAAGAAGCCTAGCCAATATACAGTCCCTGAAGTGGGACTGAAAAGAAAATACAAGGAGCTAGAACAAATATTAGGGGCATGAAAGAAAGCTAAGGCACAGTAGCAAGCCTCATTTTATATTTTGACCAATGATGCTATGGATCAGATTGGGTACCTGATCGACAATTCCACCAAGGAAATTTGGGAGGAATCTATAACAAAGCACAAGGACCAACAACAGAAGGTCCAGGATCAGCTGGGAATCCTTCAACAATTCTTAGAAACAATAAGCTTCGGGAAAGACCACAAGTCAAGGGATGGACAATCTACTAGAACAAGGACAAAGATGGCCAGTGTGCAAAAAACCCTAACAAAACCCTTAGGGGAACATAAAACTATATATCTTGAGGTAGTTGTGCTTGAGTTGCCGACATACGAATTGTAGGAACATATTACGACATTGGGCCAACTGAATTTAGTCATATCATAACTACCCATCCAACGAGTCTAGGAGTTACAACCAGAGTTGGTGTAAGAGATAAAGCATAGAGGAGATGTCGTGCACTGAGACTTGGCTAGAATGAGGGACAAAATCTCCCAAGTCCAAACAAAATATGATATGTCCCTTTGCAAAAAGAAGGATCTTGAAGGTCGAATGGAGGAAATTCTAAGGACGAAAAAGGGCACATAGGAGAGAGAAATGGAAGAACAAAAGGATAAGGACAAAGTGAAAGCTATGGTACAAAAGATGCAGGCCACTATCCAAAAGTTATAAAAAGAAGTACCAAAAGTTCCCATGGTCATAGAGGACACTATGGAGGAACAATTGTTGAAAATTAGTGAAGTCATGAAGGGATTCAAGTAGTAGATCTAGTATTTGCAACTAAATAACATGCCTGACACGCCACCCGAAGTGAATGAAGGTAGACTGAGGATGAAAATGATAATAATTTCCAAGATTAATAAATTTGAATATGAATGTGCAAAAATTTTTGAAAAAAGTTCCAAAGTGTGGGAAGAGCTCGTGGGCGACCTAGAGATGAAGGTTGTAGAGGCTAAACTACATGAAGCACAAGAAGAGGCCATTGAGGAAGTGGATAAGGACACACCATTGCCACTTGTCGATCGAATGGCCACCATTTTGTCTCAATAACAATCATATGTCTAAGTGGAGAGACTCGAGGACTAGCAGAAGGTCCTTCAGCAGAGACTTGGACCTAGGCATGAGGAAGTGGTCGGGATTATTGGAGACTTGGCCATTATATAGGGGAAGGTCAAACAAATTGCAGTCTAAATAGAGAAAAATATTCAATACTTGACTGTGCAGGATATAGATGATATCACAAAAAAGGAGGCCACCATTGTAACAGAGATAGAGGCCACTAAGGTTGTCATGCAACAATTTTTTAAAGAGTGCAAGAATAGGAAATAGGCCCGAATGGCTCAGGATGAGCTACAGGTGAGTGTTGGGGGCCTGTTGGACATGCATTTTTGAATGAAATTTTGGGATGAAAAACCTAAGTATAAAGAGAGCGTGTAGAAAGTAGAAAGCGAGCAGAAGGAAGTAAGCACACAAAAGGAAGAAAGTGCGTAAAAGGTAGAAAAGACACAGAAGGAAGGAAAGTGCACTGGAGGAAGGAAATGCACAAACATAAGGATAAATCAATCGAGTGAGAGAATAAAGGGTGAAGGATGACAGTGTGCCTTTCCAGAAATAGAAGAATGATAGAAAAGTTGCATGAAGAGAGAATAGAAGAAGAAAGAAAATAGCCAGTTAACTGAAGTTAGCTATGCCATGCATTGTAATAAGTTATGTTTTGGGATAAATAGTCTCAGGATTTTACGTATAAATATGTAACGGGATTGGGAGATTAAGGTGGTGAGAATGTGTAAGAGAGATTATGAAAAGGTCATGAATGTAATAGACATTTGGTAAGACTGAATACGATTAAAGAAGGAGTTTAGAGAGGATATTGTGTCTTGTGTTCTTTGCTTGTCTATGTGCATTTATGAATGATTTTATACTTCACAGACTAGATTTAGTTTATGGATTGATTATGCTGCAATATTCATGAATGATTGTGTGATCCTCTGTAATAATCAAGAACATACTTAATCTAGAAGAAGGAACAATGATTAGAGCATTTGCCTCCCCTTCACTTACTCCTATAGATGCTTGGTTCCTACAACCCAAATAGATACCTCGGGTGATACTTCATGTGCACAAGCAGGAGATGTCAAAAGGGTTGATGTCTTGAGGGTTTGTTGGTCATAGTTGAACCAAACCTTGGGTATTACAACCTAGGCTTAGATCATAAAAAACCAACACAATTCATGGCATGGCATGGCATGGAAAGTGAAGGCAAGAAAAGACATTGCATGGCATGGCAAGTGAAGGCACGAAAATGAATGGCATGGAAATATAAGGCATGGCATGGCTTGGTGTGGAAAGGAAAGGCATGGAAAGGCATGAAATGGAAAGGAAAGGAATTCCATGGCATGGCATGGAAAGTAAAAAGAACTTCATTGGATGGAAAATAAATTTTTGATATAAAGTTAAGTCACATGTCTCTAGAAAAAATGTTTTGTATTTCTTGGGATGAGAAATGTTCCTTTTTTTTGTGATTCTTATTTCATTGTAATCCACATTTTGATTTGAACTTTTCCTTGCATAATGTTATGGAAATATATATTTGTTTTTGTACAAGTTAAAATAAGAAGCTACATGGAAAGACATGCAAGGAGAGATTAGTCTATTTTAAGATTATAGTGGTCTTCTAGGGATTTGTAAATGTAACAACCTATATTTTGGCCTTAAAAGGTTAGAACTTTGATTTTTACTTATCTTAGTGATTCATTGCTTAGTATTTGTTGGGTTTAGTTAGAATCATATAGACATTCAATATGTACGAATTTGGATCTATTTATGTGTCGTGGGATGTTATTTTTTTTCATTGTTATATGTTTATGATGATGATAGTTATGTGATTTTTTGAATCATGCAAATTGAAATGTGTAATTTTGGCATGTGGATACTAGTTTAAAATAATGTTGTGAATGTATAATATATGCGGGTAAAATCATGAATGTGGGTAACACTTTCGTGAGAATGAGGTTGAGGAAATTGGTAATGTCCATTTTTTGGCCGAACTATTTAATACTAACTTTCTACATGCAAGGAATCATGTAAGTAAACACGCATTTCTTAATTGAACATTAATACATATAAGGATTCTCATATGAAATTTGTAATGTATATGCATGGATATGAGCAATGGGATATCAAAATGACTATATTGTTGAGGTGACCAAGGCATGGCATGGAATGGCAAGGAAAGACATGACATGGGAAGGAAAGGCAAGGCAAGGCACAACATGGCATGTCATGAAAAGGAAAGGCATGCCACGACATGACATGGAAAGGCATGGCATGGAAAGGAAAGGCATGTCTTGAAAAGGAAAAGAATGGCATGGAAAGGAAAGGAAATACAAAGAATGGAATGGAATGGTAAGGCAAGACATGGAACAACAAGGAAAGGCATGACATAGAAAGGAAAGGTAATGCAAGGCATGGAATGATATGGAATGGCATGGCAAGGCAAGAAATGTAATGACATGGAAAGTAAAGGGAAGGTAAGAGAACACAAGGAAAGGAAAAGGAAAGGAAAGGCAAGGCTAGGAATTGATCACATACTTTGTTGTGGACGCCCCATCCACTTGGCATCTTTCACTTTCATCCATGGAGTTGGATCCCTTGGAATTCACACATGTGGAGTGGTTGCATGAATGCACGTTCTTGGAGGGAACATTTGATGTGGACACTTGGAATTTGAATTGGCTTGATGCCTACTTTTGGTGGTGTATCCCCTTCATGAGCATTATTTGGTGCATACTACTACTATTTTTGGATGAGATCCAATTTCTTTGGAGAGGCTAATGTCCACATGTTTTAACATGGTCAACCATGGATTGAGGAGAGTTCTAACTAAATTATTATTATAATATTTATTTGACTTGTCATGGAGTTAGTTAGAAAATAATAATATCTTATTATATAAGAGAAGAGACTCACTCTATAAAGAAGAGTTTTGTTTCTCCATTGTAAAGGGTGGAGAATTTGGGTATTTAGGAGATTTCCTCTTGGGATACATTGTAGAACATGTTGGCAAGCTTAATGGAGATATATTTTCATTTGATGTGAGGCTTATTGTGCACTCACATTCTATGTGTTGATTTTGTATTAAGAAACCCTTATAACATGTTGTGATTGTCATTATAATTAACCATGCTTCATTTTGGATATAATAATGTGAGGTTTCAAGTCTCTTATTTCTATTGTGATTATGTTAGCCTACATGATTCTTATTATTGGTCCATGGAGTCTTAACTAGGATGGGAATTTAGTCTTTTGTCAAATTTAGGTCCTTGAGAACCATTAATTGCATATGGATTTAACACTTACCATTTTTTTCTACCATAAGAGATTCATTAATGTGTAACACGAGTATTTATAATTACTTTAGAAAAAATGAAATATTCTTACTTACATAAACTTCCTTCACACTTTAAAAACTAATTAATTAAATTAAATAAATTCATGCACTTTGAAATTAAAAACACTTTGAAATTCATACATTTATCAATGTAGAAAGCAAAAATAACAAGATTCATTAAAACAATCCCATGAAATGTGTGTGTATGTGTGTGCATGTGTATCATCTAAATTGTACAATTTTTACAATATGGAACATCGTTCCTAATATACATAATGACAACAAGTTCCTTAACATAAAAAAACAACCACATGGTGATCTAGATACAAAATTGCAGTCATTGGTCACTCATTGACCATTTCCACCCTCACCACCCTTAAGAGAATTACGGAAATATATCTTTCTTCTCTTGCTCGAAGAAGAACCTCAAGTGGTTTTTCACCTGGGTGTGGCTGGCCACTCTCAAGACTGCACAAAGAAAAAACATTGTTCTAATTTGTTTTCCACAATCAATTAAAAGACTTACAAAATGATACATTGTAATTCAACATACAACAACTCACCACAGATGGTACTAACAATCATGAGGGTGTTACCCTCCTCCGCAACTCTAATCTCTCAGCGATGCCACTTCGATTCATTTACAATGATAAAAGCATGAAATTTAACCAAATATGTATAAAATCAATTCCATTCATGAAACATAAAAAATGATCATCAACACATTATTTCATTGTGAATATCTCGGGCATCGATGCATATTTCTTGAAAGGTGGAGCGCTTGGTCATACAACCTGCTTCGAGAAAAAATATATTGTGGTATCCTCAGTGGATGGGCACATATGGAAATGGTGGGGGGGGGTGGGTGGCATACAGGTGCATCCACTCTAGATGTATGTGATGGAAGAGGTTGTGTGGATGGGTGGTTTGTGAGTGCATCCATTGAGGATGCAATGAATAATAAATATATTGTGGTTGGGTGATGATGAACCCCCAATATAAGCATTATACAAGGGCTGGAATAATTCCTGGCCTGGAAATAGGTAAACTAAAATCCATGGTCAGTTGCCCAAAAATTGAACTAGTACTATAACTATCGAAAATATCAGCATCCTGCATACGTATTAATGATATTGTTATTAGTACCAAATAGTAAAATACAACATAAATACAAGAAAAATGAGATTTAACTCAATACATGATGCCTATGAGGTAGGTGACTTGTCCATCCCAGGTTGACATTGCTCAACATCGCTTAGTCTCGCAACCTGTAGAAACAAAATAACATTATAAATTTGAGGATACAATAAATAAACAATTCACTATGGTGAATTTATCAAATGTGACACATACCTGTGTATGCAGAACAGTGAAAGAGAAAGTTGTCTCTACCACTACATCAGTGATGGAAACAGACATTGATGCATCTATCAGCATAGAGGGTCAATTATTCGGGCATAGAGGGTTTATTTTTAGGGGTAGCAACTGAAAAACATCATATAATAAAAAATCGAAAAAAAGACACAGAATATTATATAAATATATAACAATGAAGAACATATAGATGGTTAAGTTATTAACATCCATGAAGCTATGCAATCCACTGGCCTCCATAGGCCCATAGAAATTATGCCCATAAATCGAGCATTTGTGAGGATCACATGGACTATTACTATGTCCATATACCCTCTCCTCATTGTACTCTTCTCTAGGGATTGAAGGTTTGACCCCTCTATCAATGTCACTGGTAGACACCTTCTACCGAGATAGTGAAACAAAGTTATCGTGTTGCACTAGCCTCTTAGTCAAGGATTATAGAGAAACTTGTACATGCTACAACCCTTCTGCAACAGTAGGATGTTGGGAAGGGGGTTTATGCCTTCACCTTGGGGGACAAGGACCTAACATGGGATCACAACTAGCATGCACTCGGTCCTGTGTGGAACCTTGAACGACCCTTTGGAAGTCACCAATGTTGAATTAGTTGATACGGTGACCCAAAAACAAATTATTTCCATAATTTTCTCAAAAACTACAAAGACACCTCCATGTTTTTGCAGGGACGTGCATCAAATACCATAAACCACCTATCCATCCAGTTTTGAAGAATTTGTGGGTGGATGCACCAATCAATACAAATGTGTCTCTTGGTGACATGTGGTTTTTGTGCAGATCAAGGATCAATAAAAAAGGATATCATATCTTTTTTTGTAATATTGAAGTCTCTAACTTGGTTTCTATCCAATCCAGTCCTATAATAGTCAAACATTATGGCCTTGTATTCAGAAATATAAGTTAATTTCCTTTGGGAACTTGCAATGTATCTCACAATGATGTCAAATAAAGTGGCCAAGGACTCTTGGATAGGTTCTTTGGTTCCCTTTAAATCATTGACAAGTGATCTCAAAGTAGCCAACCCCTCATCAATCTATATGTTTATGTTTGGTGGTTGTGTTGGGTTGGGGTTTTGTTCACCTTGGTTTTCTTGTGGGTGGTTTTCATTGTCTTCAGGTTCCATTTTAATAATATTTGTTGCAACTTAATAAATTCACTTATGACAAAGGTAATACAAAAAATAATTTTGTTTTATCCCAACAAAGTCATTAACATAATTTTGTGTAAAACAAAGAAAAATTGTGTGTTATATTTACAATAAACTTGAAAAAAACATACACAAAATTAGTGAATTGTTAAGAGATAACAAAGGAGGAAACAAAGAGAGGAGACAAAGAAAACAAGAGAGGAGACAAAGAAAAACAAAGGAAATGACAAAAAAACAAGCATGCCTGGGTGGAGGACACAGTGGCAAGATCATGGGTTGTCCTCCTCCTCTACTCCTCTTTAATTGCTCAAAAAGAGAAAAACATGAGGCACGGTGTACAAATGGGCACAAAACTTGCCCGCGGTCCCTTGAAAATGGACACAATAGAAACGTATGTGCGCATGCATTCCTAAGAATGCACATGCACTCCTGTTGACCCCCTTGCCACTTTTTTGTCCACCAACTTTGTGTGCACACCCATATATATATATATATATAGAAGAGAGTTATGTTGCTCTTACTCTATGCAAATTGATTAACAAATCAAAGGTGTATAGGGGGCAAAAAAAACTTTGTATATATGGTCATATTAATAAATATGATGATACTATGTGTCACAAGGATGTTCAATTTTGAGAGTACTACTGAATTTTTAAAAATGACAACTTGATTAATAAACCATGCCATCTTAGGTGTTGATTAATATTTGTGGTACCATGCTAATATAGGTAAGAATTAAAGCATGTGAATACATTTTATTTGAAAATGTAAAGATCGTGTGTATTTTTCACAAGAATATAATAATTTTCTTTGAACTTGTAAAATGTATTTCCCCATCTTTTATATCATTTTTCTTTTCTTGTTCCATAAAATTTTATAAAGTGTTTAGTTCATGACTTAAATTTAATGAAATTTGGATTAATTATTATATATTTAATATTTTCCATATAAAAAATGCCTACTACACATAACATTTTCAAATAAAAATATCATTTTCTTATTCATCTATTATTTATCATCCAATTAATTTTAATTAAAATTTTATTTTAAAAATTAATTTGATTACTTATCCAACTTATTTTTATATTTTATTAAATTTATTATTAAAAAATTATATTTAAATAGATAATATAATAAAAAGTTTAAAATTAAAAAAA
>ML779903.1:1738285-1763477 GCA_009831015.1 Picea engelmannii | reverse complement strand
GCCCATTTTGTAAGTATAAATAGATGTATAAGAAATGTATATATATATATATATATATGTGTGTGTGTGTGTGTGTGTGTGTGTGTGTGTGTGTGTGTGTGTGAGATCGACATCTATGTGATGTATGCTACATGCAAGAAGGGTTTTGGAAGTGCGTTTGTGCCTATGTGAGACTTGCAGAGCTAAGTGAAAGTCATTGTAAGAAGTTGTGGACGGATTTGTGCTATAACACAAGGAAGAAGGATCTAGCGAGCTGCAATTTTTTCGTTTCTAGAGTATGGATCTAGGTATGTTTGATAGATTCTATACTTGCTTAAAAACTAGGGCACTAATAGATGAAAGAAGGTTTGATATGAATAGATCTAATAAGAATAATGAAAGATATATTATACCTATGCATAGAAAAAATGTTTGGACTAACAAATGGATGCAGGATCCTAGAAATAATTTGTTGTAGGCTAGATACCATGATCCTAGTGTGCAGTATAGGAGAGGTTGGGGATCATTTAAAAGAAAGAGAGGATTGACCCTCTATTATAGTTGCAGAAGACCAGGACATCTTGCTAAGGAATGCCATGGAAGAAGACCTAGTTGTCTTTGCTATAAGGCTATGGACCATGAAGTGTTAGATTTCCATAGAATGATCGCTAATATTGAAAGAATGACTCTGAACCATGAGAACCCTAAGGAATATCCAGAAACTAATGCTATAGAAGAACCCCAAAAAGAATCAGAGAAAGTATTGTTGCAAATAAATGAAACCCTGAATGATCACCGACATGTCAGGTTATCAGAGAATTTTAAAGAAAAAGAATGCATTGAAGCAAGAATAAGGGACTTCGACATTGACTGTGTTCTAGATGAAGAAACACAAGTGAATATCATGACAGAAATAACTTGGGAAGCTATAGGGAAGCCTGCTACAATCCCTTCATTAGGAGAAATAGGACTATTCATAGGAAAGCTGGTAAACTTATGTGGAAAACTCACTTAGATACCTATGAACGTTAATGGAACTTCGACAGAGAAATATTTTGAGATTATTAAGTTTGTTGAAGACAACATCCCGTTTACCATGTTAATATAAAAACCTTGGATTGACAGAGCTCAAGCTAGATGAAAGGAAGAAGAAGAAGCCTTGGAGCAGAAGAAACAAGACTTAAAATATTTCATGACTAGAAGGATCGCACAATTGATTGAAGAACAGGAGAACATATCGAATCTATTTGACAATAGAGACCCTGATGTCGAAGCTAGAGGAACATCAGAGGACTCCCAGAAGACTGAAGTACCTATCCCAGACAAAGAAAAGGTATTACCCCTGAATCCTAGGAATGAATATCAACAACGCACAATGACTATGTTAAAAGAAGATAAGAATCATAATGGAAAATGAACTACTGAGATGAAGCTCACTGGAAAGAAGGCTAGAAAACAAAGTAAGAAGAGGGCTAAGTTGCAGAAGGTTCGAGAGGGAACTTCGTAGAAAGAAAATTTGCAGAATTGGAGATTTGACGAGATATCAGAACAACGACATAGGACACTTCGCCATGACGAGGCAAGATAGTCGTTGGGGATGATATATATGCTTGACTGTCGCTCCGAATGGATCGAAAAACATTTATAGCTCGACACCAGACCATTATACCATGCCATAACATATCGAACAAGAGTTAAAGGAGGCTCATGACCATTGCAAGTGAACTGTTGCCAAGTTGTCTACTTATCCCGTCGCTCCATGCACGAAGAACACTTTTGCTAACTGAGAATTCAAAGCCCGCCGACTAAGTGACTTGTCTACAGTGATCATTGTGCCCTTGATGTTATTCTAGTGCAGTGTCTAATACCATCGTGACCCTGATAAGTTTAATTCCGAGTGCATATGTCCGATGATCTCACCACAATTGAAGAATCAGTAACAAAAGTTCTCCTCAAACTGATGATAGAGAGAGTCATGTCAGAAAGAGGAGTGTCTATAGGTATACAAGCATCGTCGACGAGAGGACTGTCGGCCTCTCTGTCCACTACTCGAGTCGGTCCATCTCGGCCATCCGATGAGAAGTGAACTAAACATAGGGATGATCTCGTGAATGCTAAGATGATTCCAAGCATTCTACCTACCTACGTGCCACCTTTGAGCGGTGCAATCAGTCGAGACAGTGTGCCCAGAGAGTTTGAGTATGCTTTGGTCACTGCATACCTCCTGAAAGGGATACGCGTAGTGCACACAGACCAGGATAAGATCACAGTGTTTATTTTTAGCGAATTCAACCTCGGTGATAGGAAGGTATACAACATGCTCTCCCCGCACAAGTATCTGATGAGAATGAAGGGAAAGAAATCGAATATTGTCCCCAGTCATGGGCCATGAACCTCGCGCAGTCCACACTACTCAATGTGATGAAGATTCATCACTTCAGAAGGCATCAAGAAGTGAATGCATGCATCAATTTGTTGTTGTCCTACTACCATGGCGAATATTTTTGGTTGAATCGCCACATCACAGTGGATCTAACATTGATCAACTGGATCATAGGGATGAGCATGCAAGGCCCTGACCCACAATATTTCTACCCCGGAAAGACTGCAGATCATGCCTTGGCGCAAAATATCAAAGACACCTATGGAGATGTCGAGAAGGGGACGTGAGGCTAAAAGGTAGCTTCTATCCAGAGTGGCGTAGTGCACCTCGCCTGTCAATTGATTGCAGGGAAGTTGGTGCGAAAGAATCGACCGACCCAAGTCACGGGGTTCGTAGTCGACCTCGCAGGGAAGTGCGTAGAAGAACTTCAAATGAATTGGGTGAAGTACCCCGTAAACCAACTAGAAATGGACTGCAGGGAAATGTAAGACCAAGGATATGAGTTCCACTTCAACTGGCTTCTCATCTTGATTTATTTTATTACATGGGAGATGCCGGAAGGTGCGACCTTCCTGGACATCTATCCCTTTGAACCATTGGCCACAAAGTTCAGTACGTTGTGGTACTCTAGTGACATGAACAACCAGTGGAAATCAAATTCCGTCTTCCACACCTATTACAACCAACTGAAGATTGTTATCCAGTATGAGCCTTGTATAACCCAAAACACTCTCCATAGGTTCAGACCCTTGATGAAATTCAGTGTGGACCTTCATTTGATCTATATCATAGCACGCACTGATGAGCATAAACAACAGCTGTAGTCATACTACAAGCTGATGGAGGAAGACTTAGAAGAGATTACTGAGGAATGGTTGGTGAACCTCCTCATCCCAACAGACCCCGCAGAGCTATCTGATATTGAAAATCTAGAAGTAGTGCACAACACACCGAGACCGAGCAAGACCAAGAAAAATGAAGAAGCTCGAGATGTAAGCAGTACTTCGATGAAGACTTCTTCTATCTCACCTAAGCAGGGAGGTGATGGTGGAGAGATAGATGGCACAGAAGTGGAACAGAAGAAAGGCAAGGTTACACTGCCTAGAGATGAGGAGGATCCCTTGAAGAAAAGGAAGGTTTCCCCTTCGAAACCTTCCTTAAGGGAGAAATCAAAAGCAACCAGGACTAAGTTTGAGACCACCCTCACCTCAGACGACTTCGACTTCATTGTTGCAACACTGAACGATGCTTCGTTGGAGATAACAGATAAGCAAGAAGATAAGAAGGAGGAGGTGTTCATTCGAATCAAGTTTGAACTTCAAGAAGTGTAGTAGGAACTACAATCTAGTTGCATAGTTTCTACTGTGCCTCTATCAACAGGAACACCAGAAATGGGAGATGAGGCAGCTCAACTCCATCGGAGTGCTAATACAGTCGAATCTCACCTTCGATGATCATAGGAGGAGACATCGCAATCCACCCAGGCTTTGGTGCAAGCACAGGGAGACCTTCTAGAGCAGCGCAATACTGCAGAATGAGAGAAGCTTGCTCTGCAAGAGAAGTTCGATGAAGAAAAATCCCAATTGCATAAAGAAAAGGAACATTTGCTCACAGAGCAACTCGAAGTAAAGGAAATGGTTCACAGAGAACTTTGCTCTGTGACAGTCATCGAAGTAAAGGCTGAAGAATGAGTTCCACAGCAGGTGGCACAACTCAAAGAAGTAATCCAGCAGCTCCAACAACACATAGCAGACTTGGAGCTCTGCACTGTGCCCCAGACCCCTCAATATGTATGAGACCAAAGGGAAGAAACTGCCCATAGTGCAGTTGACGGATTAAAAGATCTTGGATTGGAATGTAAGCAACTGAGTAACTAGAGTGTCAAGACATATGAAAACCTCAGTGAAAACCCAGAGTTATAGAAATTGGAGTCACAACTCCAGGAAGCGAAGCAGCACGCAGATACACTACAGGCACAACTGAAGGCCCTGTTGGCTGTAGAAAGAATGAATAGGTCTCAAGAACAACGCACAACCCAATAGAAGATCCATATGCTTCAAAGAAAAGTAATGGAATTCACTCAATGGATTCAACCTGTACAAGATAAGGCATGCATGTTGTTTATAGAGGTCGAGAGCTAAGGATCAGAGCTAGAATAGCTCATCATCACAACAGTACAATGCATAGAAGAGCCAGTGAATGACACAGTGATCTAGGAGTTCACCGAACAAGAGGCCACAACAATGAAATAGGTTGAAGCAGCTCGAGCCAAGCTCAAGGAATTTGAGGCAGAATTGCTCAGACCAGAGTGACTCAGGACAAGTCACAGGTGAGTGTTGGGGGCATGTTGGCCCTTGACCAAGTTTTGGGAGTTTCTTGGTCATAGTGATCTATTTTAAGACTTTGACAGCCTGTGGAAGGAGGAGCGCAAGACAAAACAAATATCACGGGATCTCAGCCCCCTTTTGAGCCCCTTTTTGGGTTTTTGGGAATATGTAATGGGAATGGAATGTCGGCCCATGGGTCTACCCATGCTTAGGCCCATTTTGTAAGTATAAATAGATGTATAAGAAATGTAAAGATATATATATATATATATATATATATATATATATCGACATCTATGTGATGTATGCTACGTGCAAGAAGGGTTTTGGAAGTGATTTTGTGCCTGTGTGAGACTTGCAGAGCTAAGTGAAAGTCATTGTAAGAAGTTGTGGATGGATTTGTGCTATAACACAAAGAAGAAGGATCTAGCGAGCTGCGCAGATCTTCTGTCCTCTGCGATGTAAGGTATTTTGGGATCTGTTCTTGTAACTGATTGACTGAAGATAATAAAGAAGAAGAGTTGGTGGACATAGCCCTAGGGTGGGGGTGAACCACATAAACACTTTGTTATGTTCTTTGTTCTTTGTCTTGATGTGTTCACCTATTATTTTCTTAGTGCTTTGATATGATTAGGTAGGTTTTCTTATGCTTAGTGATAACGATGTGTAGGATGATTATATCTGATATATATGAACATGGTTAGTGCTTGATGTACCAGATCTGACCTATTTACTTATGATAAGTGCTTAAATACAATAGATCTGTGTTAATGCTGCGAATTTCTATCTTATAAGAGAAGTGGTTATTGACTGTATATTGAGGAACTAACGATGCTAAGTTCTTTACTAAGTAGTACAATCACAGATCTGTGTCCCACCTAAGGTTGCAAACACTTGAGTCCTACAACCACCCCTGCCTCTACCTCGAGTGAGACTTCATCTTCTTCACAGGTGTTGCCGAAAGGGCTGGTAGTTACGGTTTTGTTGGCGCGTTGTTGTAGCATTGAACCCTGGGTTTTCCCTTGTGCCAACATACCCCCTTACCTCACCCTACGTCACTCATTTATCCTCGACACCTACATTCCCCCCCCCCCCTAACTACCCACTCCTACACTCTCGTTCACTCTCCCATTTAAACCTTATACCTTAACCTTTTTTTAATTATTTAAATTCCTAACCAATAACATTGTTCCACATGGAAACCTATGAAGTGATGACAAGTGGTATCCTACACTCTCATTCACTCTCCCATTTAAACCTTATACCTTAACCTTTTTTTTTAATTATTTAAATTCCTAACCAATAACATTGTTCCACATGGAAACCTATAAAAAGATGACAAGTGGTAGCATATGAATAGTGACACATGGAAACTCATGGAGGGAGACACTTATTATCTTTCTATAATTCATTAGGTTCGCGGGGGTGGACCCACTCATAACCCCCCAACATTACCCACCCCTTCCATACTTATTTTATTTCATAACTTAGTGGGTTGGCGAACTCACACTTACCCTTCCTCCTCACTTCCCTCACTCCACTCATACTCCCATTATTCCCCCCTCACACTTAGTTTAATTTCTTTAATTGTTGGGTTGGCCGACTCATTTATTAATGGGTTGGAGAATAGATTCCATACACCCTCACATCCCTCATGCCCCGAACCCAACAACCCCTAATTCCTCTCCCTACAAACTACCCCGTTACCTCACCCTACATCACTCATCTACCCTCGACAACTATATTTCCCCCCTCCCCCTAACTACCCACTCTTACACTCTCGTTCACTCTCCCATTTAAACCTTATACCTTAACCTTTTTTTTAATTATTTAAATTCCTAACCAATAGCATTGTTCCACATGGAAACCTATGAAGAGATGAAAAGTGGTAGCATATGGATAGTGACACATGGCATCTCATGGAGGGAGACACATGGCATATTTTTAACCTTTCACTCTCCCATTTAAACCTTATTCCTTTTTTTTTTTTTTAATTATTTAAATTCCTAACCAATAACATTGTTCCACATAGAATCCTACGAAGAGATGAAAAGTGGTAGCATATGAATAGTGACACATGTCAGCTCATGGAGGGAGACATGTGGTGTATTCTTATTGGTGCCACATGGCACACTATTATTGGATGAAACATGGCATGATCTTATTTGTGACATGTGGAAGTTTACCATTGGTAACACATGGCGACATTTAAACCTTATACCTTAACCTTTTTTTAAAATTATTTAAATTCCTAACCAATAACATTGTTCCACATGGAAACCTATGAAGAGATGAAAAGTGGTAGCATATGAATAGTGACACATGTCAACTCATGGAGGGAGACACATGGCATATTCTTAATGGTGGTAAGTGGCACATTATTATTGGATGACACATGGCATGATCTGGTGACATGTGGAAGTTTACCATTGGTGACACATGGTGACATTTTGGCATGATCTTATTGGTGACATGTGGAAGTTAAACCTTGGTGACAGATGGCAAAATTTGGTTGGATGAATCATCATGATGACTGGGAATGATTGTGGCATACTATTATTGGATGACACATGGCATGATCTTATTGGTGACATGTGGAAGTTTACCATTGGTGTCACATGACGAAATTTGGCATGATCTTATTGGTGACATGTGGAAGTTTACCATTGGTGACACATGGTGAAATTTGGTTGGATGACTCATCGCAATGACTAGGCATGGGCATGGTTAGAGGTTGACATTTGCTCAAAATTTTAATTATTAATTAATTTCTTAAGTGAAGTTCGAATGCTTAAGTCTCCATGCTCTCCACTTGACTCACATCTTAACCATAAAGGATTTTTTAATATATACATTTAAGATATCCAAATTCCCATGCATGTGGGATAATATTTTAAACCAAAAGGTTTAATTTCTTATGGAAAAGTATAAAATGAAATCCAAGGGATGAGATTGCCCCAAGACATTTGATTGATGGTGGTTGAGTCACGAACTTCTGAAGACCATAACTTGAGCTCCAGGTGACAGAATCGGGTAAAATTTATATTATTGGAAAGGTATTTCGATGAAGAACATTATGGTATAGGTATAAAGATTTAAAAATGGATTAATTATTCCTAGAAATTAAAATAAAATTTTGATTCTTTTCTAATGAGTCTACTTGACAACTTAACTTCACGAGGTCATATCTTGAGATTCGGGAGTCAAATTTGGAAATATTTTATATAGTTGTAAATATAACATGATGTATATCACATGCGAAATAATCTCCATGTATTAAAGGTTTATTATCACTTCCATAAATATAAAACACAATCCTTCTCTTTTAAAGAGAAATTAATTAAATTCTGAAAATAAAAGTTTTTAATTAAACTTTTATTAAAAACAAAAAGGGACCCATTTGAAACATGGGTATATTAATGGTATAATCTTATTAATGAGGAATTGTGAATTAATTAAAGATACTACTTCAAGAAGAAAAGTGCACAAGAAATTCAAAAAAGGAAAAACCCTACTTCTCAAGTACTTAGAAAATATAATTTTAAAAAGAGAAGAAGTGCTTCATCAAGGGTTCAAGAATCATAATTATCAAAGGGGAAAGGGAAAAATATCAAAAGAAGAAGAAAGTACAACCATGAATATACATCCAAGCTTTTGATCAGAAAATAGATCTCCATCTTCTCCACTCTTTCTCTCCTTCTACAACATTTCTCATAGCCTTATGCTTGAATCTATGAATTAGGCACAAGGATGAGTTCTTCAATGTTTTTTTTTGTATTCTTCAAAAGGATTTTCTTATATGATCATGGATTATTTACAGTCATATACATGATTTTAAGATATTTTGTAATGAAGAACATATTTCATGAATAAAACTCCACAAAAAAATACTTTGGGATTGATTTCGATTGTATTGTAACTTTGAGTATTAAGTATGAGATATTTGAAATTGATCTATCAAATTATCTTTTGATCTTAATAGTAATACTCTTTTAAAATTCTTTGAGATGATCAAATAATTCTCTCCTACTTCTTGTGAAGAAGATATGGATGCATTTATATGTGACTAAGAAGACTATGTATGTGATGTTGATCACAAAGAAATTCGGATGTTGATCACAAAGAAATTATGATGTTGAATCCCTCCTTCAATAATTTATATTTTAAAGATATTTCTTGTTGCACATAAATATCAAATCAGGTTATTGAAGAAACATTTTGTTGAATAAATTCAAGCAATAAATATCTAGGGTTTGTTTCCTAAGGATTGTCTTAATCCAAGATAATCAAGATATATTTTTTAGCCAAAGAGGAGTAATGCCTCTATAAAAATGTAGGGGGATTCATATCGTTGTGATATTTTCATTTTGGTCATGACAGATTCAAGCATCAAAATTTTTGGTGACCATACTAGGGAACCATTTGTTTTCAATATATTTGAGGCCCTGCTTCAGATTTGATCAAGAAGCCAAAATCTCCATGGTTCAAGGATTTGAAACAAAAATTCAAAAAGACTGCTTCTTTTTCTAGTGGGAAGGGATTTATAAAAGGTTTATGTTGCACCTATTTTATAACCTCAAAAATACCCAAGAAGAAAAAAAAAATCGACAGAATGGACTCCCTAGAAACTCCATTGGAAAGAGTCAAAGTTTTCAAAAAGATGTATATTTTGACTCCTATGAATAACTTCATTCATGTCATGATTCTCCTATATCGTCTTCACCAAGCCTATAATGGGTTTCAAGAGACTCAATAAATCAAAGAATTATTCAAATAAGGAGTCAATTTCATAAAGCCCCATTAAATCTACTAGAAGTAGATTTTCAAATGTCTGATATTTATATTGAAACATTTCCTACATTCTTTGGGGATACTTCAGAATATGCAGAGCAAAAATTGTTTAATTTCAAAAGTATATGTCATGATTTCAACCTCACCAAGGAAAATGTTACATGTAGATTATTTTTACAAACTACGGGAGGGAATGTTATTGAATGGTATACCTCATTAATACCTAAATCCATTACCAGTTGGGATGTGTTAGAAAATTCATTTGCATAAAATTTCATCGCAAGAGTTCATTCATATGTTTTTGTTTATGGTTTTAATGTTGTTTCCCATCCACCCTCTCCCATATGGATGCAAGATAATTAAGTCACCAATTTTGAAGAATAATATAATGAAATATTGGATGAATTTTCTAGTTCAAGTCATGTTGTTGAAGATGAAGATAAAAATTCCAATTTATAAGAAGAAAATGTCATCCTCCTATATAGTCCATATCGATATATTTCAAGCAACAAATTTGAGAATTAAATCGGGGAACCACCATCAAATGCATGAGAATATTTTAGACTTGCAATAGATGATGAAAATCCTCCAGAGCACTTGCAACATGAAAAAATTGTGAAAGACATGAATCTTGAGAAGAATGATGAGTAAGATGGCCATTACATGAATAAAGAGTCTTTTCTAGACACTGTTAATGGATCAAGAACCTTGGAAATAGTTGGAGATAAGCAAAAAGATGAAAGAATGTTAAAATTGAATACTCTTAATCGAATCAAATAAAATAGTGTTCTTGAGTAGCCAGGAATTGATTTCATTGAATTATCATTCAAGAGCATTGTGAGCCAAACAATGCAATCATATTTTCAGCACACCAAGTTTAGTTTTTCCCTAGTGGACATTGAGAGTGCCCCTGACTCATTGGTACAAGCCCAAATATGTTCAACAGTTTTGGATCTCATTTCATAGATGAGTTGGATGCTTGAATGTATCCATTGGAAATCTACTTATACCTAATGTCCTCATTTTTCTTCCAAGTAAGATAGGGTAGGTAGATCATGTATGTACATATTTTTTTTCTTCAGTTCAAGTTTTTCACAACATGGAAGTCCTTATATTGAAATTTGAATATAACTCCATGAAAATGGAAGAATTACAAGAATTCATTTTGAATATAAATCCATAACCCAATGGAGAAGGAAGTTGGTTTTCAGATTCTAGGTTCTCAGTAACACACAGGGGGTCACTGTCCTGTAGTTGGATCTAGTTGTTGACCAAAAATTGGTCGTCTATATTTTCCCTCTCCTGGAATAATAAAAAAAATATATGAAAATAAGAAAAAATTTGAAATATTATAAGTCCATGTTGTAGCCCTCAGTATCACTTCACCATTCATTTTTTGGATAAAAAATTTGAGATTTTATGCTCAATATATCCAAGTTTCTGTTCAACCTCTTAAAACACATGTCTTCAATATGGAACAACGTTAATTACATTTAAATTTTTGAGCCCTAGACACTTGGTTTCATATTTAATTCTCTATCCCAAAAACCTTGGTTTCTTATTTAATTCTCAGGCCCAAGACCCTTCTTCTTGTTGCGGGTTCAAAACACATAAAAATATTTTATTATATTACTCGCGAGCATAATACTCTTCACACTCACTCCTTACTCATTATCCCTCCACACATTTCTTTAACACTCACTCCTTACACTTAACACTTATTATATTTCTATAATTTATCGCGTTCATAGGGGCATACCTACTCATTACCGCCCCCTTCCCCCTCCCCTCACATTACCCACCCCTTCCATACTTATTTTATTTCATAACTTGGTAGGTTGGAGGAATCACACTTACCCTTTCCCCCTTGATTCCCTCACTCCCCAACCCAACACTCCAATCATTCTCCCCTTATTCCCCCCTTCACACTTAGTTTAATTTCATTAATTGTCAGGTTGGCACACTCATTTATTAACAAGTTGGAATACTCATTCTCTACCCCCTCACATCCATCACCCCTTCCAACCCACGAAACCAACAACCCCTAACTATTCTCCCTACAAAATACCCCCTCTTACCTCACCCTACACCACTCATCTACCCCCGACACCTACATTTTCCCCCTACCCCTAACTACCCACTCCTATGCTCTCATTCACTCTCCCATTTAAGCCTTATACTTTAACCTTTTTTTAAATTATTTAAACTCCTAACCAATAACATTATTCTGCATGGAAACCTATGAAGAGATGACAAGTAGAAACATATGCATAGTGACACATGGAAAATCATGGAGTTCAACACGTGGTGTATTCTTATTGGTGGTTTATTAATAGTGACACATGGTAGCTCATGGAGGGAGACATGTGGTGTATTCTTATTTGTGACACATGGCACACTATTATTGGATGACACATGGCATGATCTTATTGGTGACATGTGGCATCTTACCTTGATTACACATGGTGGAATTTGGTTGGATGACTCATCACGATGACTAGGCATGGTTAGAGGTTGAGTTTTGGTCAAAATTTTAAAAGTCAAAATTTTAATTATTAATTAATTTCATAAGTGAAGGTTGAATGCTTATGTCTTCATAATTTCCACTTGACTCACATGTAAAGCATAAAGGATTTTTTAATATATACATTTAAGATATCCACACTCCCTTACATGTGGGATAATATTTTAAACCAAAAGGCTGAATTTCTTATAGAAAAGTATAAAATTAGATCCAAGAGATGAGATTTCCCCAATACATTTGATCGATGGTGGTTAAGTCATGAATTTTTGAGGACCTTAACTTTAGATCCAAGAGACATAATCAGTTAAACATTATATCATTGGAAAGGTATTTCAATGAAGAACATGATGGTACAATTTTCAAGAGTTCAAAATAGTTGAATTCTTCCCATAAATTAAAATAACATTCCAATTATTTTCGGATGAGTCTACTTAACAACTTAACTTCACGAGGTCATATCTTGAGAACAAGTAGTCAGATTGGGAAAAAAATTATATATTTGGAAATATAATATGATGAAGATATCATATGAAGTGATTTCCACATCTTAAAGGTTTATTGTCGCTTCCATAAATTTAAAACACATTCCTCCTCTTTTAAAGAGAAATTAATTTTATTTTCAAAATAAAAGTTTTTAATTAAACTTTTATTAAAAATGAAAAGGGACCCATTTAAAAGATGGGGATATTAATGGTATACATTTATTAATGATTAATTAATGATAAAATAATTAAATTAAATACTTCAAGAAGAAAATTTCACAGGAAATTTGAAAAAGGAAAAACCTTAACTACTCAAGTAGTTAGAAAATCTAATTTTAAAAAGAGAAGAAGTGTTTCATCAAGGGTTCAAGAATTAGAATTATGAAAGGGAAAGGGCACAAGATCATAAGAAAAATAAGGTACAACCATGAATATACATCCAAGCTTCTGATCAAAGAAAATATATTATATCTCCATCTTCTCCACTCTTTCTCTTCTTCTACAACATTTCTCATAGCTTTAAGCTTCAATCTATGAATTGGGGACAAGGCTGAGTTCTTGAGTGTTTTTATTGTATTCTTCAAAATACTTTTCTTATATGGTCATGGAGTATTTACAAACATATACATGATTGTCAAATATTTTGTAATGAAGAACATCTTTCATGAAAAAAACTTCACAGAGAATTACTTCGGGGTTGATTTCGATTGTATCTTGTAAGTTTGAGTCTTAAGTATGAGATATTTGAAATTGGTGTATCAAATTATCTTTTGATATTAATATTAGTACTCTTTTAAAATTATTTGAGATGATCAAATCATTATCTCCTACTTCTCGTGAAGAATATATGGATTCATTTATATGTGATTAAGAAGACTGTGTATGTGATGTTGATCACAAAGAAATTTTGATGTTGAAGCCCTCCTTCAATATTTTCTTATTTTTTAAAGAGATTTATTGTTGCACATAAAGATCAGATCAGGTTATTGAAGAACCATTTTAGGTTATTAAGTTTATTAATGAGGAATTAACTAATTCCTAACTACTCAAGTAGTTAGAAAATCTAGTTTTAAAAAGAGAAGAAGTGTTTCATCAAGGGTTCAAGAATCAAAATTATCAGAGGGCCAGGGGGAAAAGATCAAAAGAAGAAGAAGGTACAACCATGAATATACATCCAAGCTTCATATCGCAGAAAATAGGTCTCTATCTTCTCGACTCTTTCTCGTATTCTACACCATTTCTCATAGCTTTATGCTTGAATCTATGAATTGGGAACAACACTAAGTTGGTGAGTGTTCTTCTTGTATTATTCAAAATAATTTTCTTATATGATCATTGAGTATTTATGTGCATATACATGATTGTCAAATATTTTGTATTTAATAACATCTTTCATGAATAAAACTCCACAAAGAATTACTTCGGGGTTGATTTCAATTATAGACTGTAACTTTGAGTCTTAAGTATGAGATATTTGAAATTGATCCGTCAAATTCTCTTTTGATCTTAATCGTAATTCTCTTTTAAAATTCTTTGAGATGATCAAATAATTCTCCCCTACTTCTCGTGAAGAAGATATTGATGAATTTATATGTGATTAAGAAGACTGTGTATGTGATGTTGATCACAAAGAAATTCTGATGTTGACGTTGTCTTCAATATTTTCTTATCTTAAAGATATTTTTTGTTGCACATAAAGATTAGATCAGGTTATTGAATAATTGTTTTATTGAATAAATCCAAGCAATAAATATATAGAGTTTGTTTCCTAAGGATTGTCCTAATCCAAGATAATCAATATATATCTTTTATCCAAAGAGGAGTACCACCTCTATAAAAATGTAGGGGGATTTGTATCCTCGTAAGATTGTCGTTTCGGTCTTGACAGATTCAAACATCAACATTTTTGGTGACAATATTGTGGAACCTTTTATTTTCAATATATTTGAGGCCCTACTTCAGATTTAATCGAGAAACCATAATCTCCATGGTTAAAGGCTTCGAAACGAAAATTCAAAAAGACTACTGCTTGTTCTAGATGGAAGTGATTTATAAAAGGATTATTGAAAGATGTTGCACCTATTTTATAACCTCAAAAATACCCAATAAGAATAAAAGATTTGAGAGAATGAAATCCCTGGAAACTCCATTGGAAAGACTCAAAATTTTCAAAAAGATGTATATTTTGACTCCTATGAATAACTTCATTCATGTGATGATTATCCTTTATCATCTTCACCAAATCTATCAATGGTTTCAAGAGACTCAACAAAGTAAATAATTATTCAAAGGAGGAGGAAATTTCGTAAAACCCCATTGAATCTACCAGAAGTAGATTTTCAAATTTCTAATATTTATATTAAAACATTTGATATATTCTTTGGGGATACTTCAGAACATTCATAGCAACATTTGTTTAATTTCAAAAGTATATGTCATGATTTCAACCTCATTGAGGACAATGTTACATGTAGATTATTTTTTCAAACTTTACGAGGGGATTCTCTTTAATGATATAGCTCATTAATGCCTAACTCCATTACCAGTTGGGATGTGTTAGAAAATTCATTTGCAAAAAATTTCATCCCAAGACTCAAGAGTGCATTCATATGTTTTTGTTGATTCTTTTAATGTTGCTTCCCATCCACCCTCTCCCATATGGATGCAAGATAATGAAGTGACACAATTTCAAGAATAATTTAATGAAATATTGGATGAATTTTCTAATTCAAGTCATGTTGCTGAAGATGAAGATAAAAATTCCAATTTACAAGAAGAAAATGGCATCCTTCTATATACTACATATGGAGATATTTCAAGCAGCAAATTTGAGAATGAAAATACTCAAGAGCACTTGCAACAAGAAAAATTGGTGAAATACATGAATCTTGAGAAGGGTGATGAGTAAGATGGTCATTACATGAAGGAAGAGTCTTTTCAAGACACTGTTGATGAATCAAGAACCTTGGAAATGGTTAGAGATAAGGAGAAATATGAAAGAATGTTAAAAATAAAAACTCTTAATATGATCAAATAAAATAGTGTTCCTGAGCAGCCAATAATTGAATTCATTGAATTATGGTTCCAAATCATTGTGGGCCAAACAATGAAATCAGATTTTCATCACAACAAGTTCTTTTTTTCTCTGGTGGACATTGAGAGTGCCCCTAACTCATTGGTACAAGCCCCAATATGTTCAACAGTTTTGGAGCTCATTTTGTAGATGAGTTGGATGCTTGAATGGATCCATTGGAAACTTACTTATACCTAAGGTCCCCCTTTTTCTTCCAAGTAATATACATGCTTTGTGAATACTGTGAGAAGATTGCAAGGCTAAGTGCAAGTGATTGTAAGAAACTGTGTAAAGGCTTTGTGTTGTGATCTAGCTTGGGGAAGGAGGATCTAGTAGAGTGCGCACAACCCTTGACCAATTTTTGAGGATCCTAAGTCATGTTTGACCTATTTTGGGACTTCGACGGGCTGTTAAAGTCAGAGCACAAGTCGAAGTAGAGATCATGAGATCTCGGCCCCTTGTTTAGGGATTTTCAGGTTTTGGGCTTATGTAACGGGTATGGGGATGTCAGACCATGGGTTTACCCATTTTTAGTCCCACTTTGTAATGTATAAATAGATGTCTAGGTGATGTAACAAGGGGGTGTGATGGATGATGTAGAAATCTATGTGATGATATGCTAAGTGAAAGTGGTAGGTGTACATGCTTTGTGTGTATTGTAAGAATCTTGCAAGGCTAAGTGCAAGTGACTGTAAGAAATTGTGTAAAGTCTTTGTGATGTGATCTAGCTCAGGGAAGGATGATCTAGAGGATTTCACGTAGATCTCCTATCCTATATGAAGTATGATCTCGTGGCCCTGTGCATGTAGAATATTAGCATAAGATAATAAAAGATAAGAATAATTGGTGGATGTAGCCCCAGGCTGGGGGTGAACCATGTATATCCTGTGTTGCTATGCTTTGTGTGATGTATTGATGTGTTTATGTGTTTACTTTCTTTGTGCTTTGGCATAGATGAATGATAAATAGATATGTTGATGCTTTGTTCTTAATAATATGAATGAATTCTATATCTAATCTATGTGAATGTTCTTAGTAATTGAATATACTAGATCTGGGTGAATACTACGTTGATCTCTTGTTAGGATTTATCTGCACTGTGAATTAAGGATGAATACTAATGATGTATAAATGCTAAGTTCTCTGTTAAGGTGTTATAATCACATATTTGTGTCCCATATAAGGTTGCAAACACTGGAGTCCTGCAACCACCCCTGCCTCTACCTTGGGTGATACTGCATCTGCTTCGCAGGTGTTTCTGAAAGGGCTGGTAGTTAGGGTTTTGTTGGTGCATTGTTGAAGCATTGAACACTGGGTCTTCCCCTGTGCCAAAAAGGATCCCATGAATGTATAAGTACCATAAACATAAGGAACATGTGCAATAGAAGGGATAGAGCTGCATCTGTCCCATACACACAACCTATAAATATGAAGAGGGTCAACATTAGGATAACTAAGAATCCTAAGTTCGTGCAGATAGGAGATTATTGGAACGATGAGACAATTGAGAAGGTTGCTGAATTATTGCAGGAATATCAAGATTTATTTCAAAACACATTCTCATAAATGAAGGGGATATTTAGGGACTCAGGTGAGATGAGATCCCACTCAAACCTAGAGCTAATCCTGTACAAAAAGGACCTTATAGGCTGAGCCCAAGGTACAAGGAGAAGGTAGAGGATGAGATAGATAGGATGATATATGCAAGAATCATTGAACCAATAGAATAATCTGAGTGGATTATCCCAATGGTGGTGCAGGATAAGAAGACCAGAGGAATTATGATATGTGTAGATCTAAGGAAATTAAATGACACATTCTTACATGACCTGTTTCCAACACCATTCATGAATGAAGTACTGGAGAATGTAGGAGGTCAATAAACTTTTTCCTTTACAGATGGATTCTATGGGTACCATCAGATAAGAATTGTGTAGGATTATAGACACAAAACCATGTTTGTGATGAAGTGGGGCAGTTATCACTACACGGTGATGCCATCTGGATTGAAGAATGCCCCTGCGATGTTTTCTAGGGTATTAGTGGCATCATTCAAAGATTTCATCCATAAATTTTTAGAAGTTTACTTAGATGACTGGATGGTGTTCAATTTACTACATGATCATATAAAAGTTCTTTGTCTCATGTTATATCGATGTAGAAAGTGTCATATCTCGCGGAATTTAAAGAAGTGTATATTTTGTGCACTGTTTGGAATTCTACTAGGACATGTTGTATGCAAAGAAGGACTATTGGTTGATCCAACCAAGTTTGCAGCAATTATGGATTTGGAGCCTCTGACATTACTTAGAAAGCTGAGAGAAACTTTGGGTCATATAGGTTATTACAAGAAGTTTATCAAAGGATATGCACAAATTAAGGCACCCATGGAAAAGTTATTGAAGAAGGAAGCCAAGTTCCAATGGAATGAGGACTTCCAAAAGCGGCTAGACACGTTGAAACAGAGACTAGTAACTGCACCCATTTTTATCTTTCTGGAGTAGAAGAAAGCGTTCCATGTACATGTAAATGCATTGTCCATAGTGTTGGGTGCAGTGTTGTCACAACCATGAGAGGGGGACATTGATCATCCAATTGCGTCTACAAGTAGGAATTTGTCTATATATGAGAAGAATTATAACACTATAGAATGGGAAGGATTAGCAAAGGTCTATGCACTACATAAGTTCAGGCACTACTTACTGGGGTCCCACTTCAAGATGTATACAAACCATTATGCACTAAAGTAATTAGTCAATAAGTCAATATTAGGAGGATGAATATGCAGATGGTTGCTATTATTTCAAGAATATGACTTTGAGGTCATAGTGAAACCAGGGAAGGTGAACGCAGGATGAGATCATTTCTCACGTATATTGACAGGAGAGGATGCAGGTAATTTAGATGATAATTTTCCAGAGGCACAATTATTTGCAATAAGGATGATGGATGATTACTTCGGGGACATTGTGGATTTTCTAAGTATAGGTATGGATATCTCTGAATTGATAGTTGCACAAAATAAACAACTAGTAGTGAAAGAAAAAAATTATTAGTTGATTATAGGGAACTTGTACAAACTACAGGAAGATGGAGTATTGAGGTATTATGTATTGTAACATGAAAGGCCTATTATACTAGAGGAAGCACGCGATGGGATTGTTGAAGGATATTACGTAGGAAAATCCATGGCACAAAATATTTTATGCGTAGGGATTTGGTGGCCTACACTGCACAAAGATGCGAAGGAGTATTGTTAGTCATGTGACGTATCTCAAAGAGTGGGAAAACTATATAGGCAAGATGAAATTCCATTAAATCCACAAGTTGTGTTTCAAGTATTCGATAAGTGGGCCATTGAATTTGTAGGACCAATCAATCTACAAGCAAGGAGATCAGGGGAAAGATACATCATCACTGTGACATATTACTTGACCAGATAGGCGAAAGAAACACCAATTACTAATTTTACTACATAGAATACTATGTGGTTTGTATTCAAGAATGTAGTCACATAGTTTGGATGTCTATGCATGTTACTTAGTGATCAAGGTATGCACTTTCTGAACAAAACAATTACATCCTTAATGGAGGAGTTTCATATTCATCATCAAAAGAGTACACCATATCACCTGCAATCCAATGGCATAGTGTAATATTTTAATAATATCTTGGAGAATGCCTTGACAAAGATATACAATGTATGGAGATATGATTGGGACTTGGGCATCCCTGCAGTACTATGGGCATATAGAACCACAAGTAAGAAGCTGATAGGGCATAAACCTTTCCGTTTGGTCTATGGACAGGAAGTAGTGATGCTGATGGAGTTCATTCTACTTAGCCTTTGCATTGCAGAAATAATTGTGCTCTCGGATAATTGTGAAATAGAGGAGAGTCTGGTGTAGTTAGTTCATCTTGAGGAGGGATGGTTTATTACATGATTCCATCAATAGGTTCATAAAGCCAAAGAGAAGGCCTGGCATGGTCGACACATTAAAACCAAGAGATTTCAAGTCAGTGATTTGGTACTACTCTATTACAGCAAGTATATGCAACATCTAGGGAAGTTTCTCATGCATTGGTTAGGTCCCTATGTAATCCAACAGATAACCAACATGGGTGTTGTGCGATTGGAAACCTTCCAAGGAACAAGTCCAGAAGGAATGGTGAACGAAAGTTGGTTGAAACTATATAGAAACAATCGATAGTTTGCACAATAATATGGGTTGCGCTAGAACCCCTATATTATAGTAAGTGTACCATAATAGCAAGACAAACAAGAAAAACCATATAAAAAGTAGAAAAGGGAAAGAAAAGAAATAAAAAGTAGTGATAGGAACAATAAAAAGTGTGTTTGAAATACCAATGTATCAGAACTTGTGCAGTTGAGCTAGTCATCACACACGATGATAACATTGCACCAAGTTCAAAGATAAGATACAGATGATCTTGAATATGAAGTATACAATTGGATGAGCCAAGAATCACTGCAAAGGTTCGCAAATACAAGAGCGTTAAAAATAGTCTGGCAGGGAAACAAAATTTAGTCAGTCGACGTGATAGGTCATTAAAGCATCGTATAATCCTTAATTAGGAAAATCCACCAGAAATATCAAATGAATCAACGGTACAAAAGGAGAATCATAAGGAAAATTTTGCAATTAAAGAGGATTTAGTTATCCAGTCACCAACTTCAATGCCAGATTGGAAAAGGAAGTTAAAGAGGGATACAACATGTCTACTTGGAACGAACACACAAAATACTGAGAGGGATTGAAATTCTAAGTCATTGTTGCATGCAAAGAAAGAGAGAACAAAGATGAGTTACCTAAGCCAAGTTACAGTGACCTACACATACACACAATGGTCATCCACCAGTCTGACATCTAGAGAGAATGGCACCATCGAGAATGGGAGGATCATCTGTAGCACCAAAGAATAAATCAAAGTAACCAGTATATGTGGAGGTCGAGGAGGTGGATGGAACTTTGGCCCCGATGTCACCTGCAATTTTTCACAAAGATTATTTACCTCCAAAGAAGGAAAAAACACCCCTAATAATAGTACCAATGAACTCCAAGTACCCACTACCAATTGCACCAGTCCTGAAGGGTGTCAACAACGATGAAGACATGAACGAAAAGGTGGCCAACTTGAAATTTATGCACCACGATATCACTAAGATGTAGAAATTCCCTTAGTTGTCCAGGGATCAATACTTATGCACAAAGACCGTGCATTAAGACTGACCCCAACACAGGAGAAATGCGAGTGGAACCACACGAATGGGAATTGGGCTTGGAGAAAGATGGGATACTCAAGTTATTCGAAATTGCACATTTCGAACGAAGTAAATAAATCAATGCTTGTGTCAAATTATTACTCAGTTGCATTCATGGGGGAACACTCTGGTTAGATCCCCTTGTCTCCATTGATATTTTACTAATTGCACGTACCATAGGGTTGAGAAAAACATGCGAAGACTAATCCTTACTATTCCACAAAATGGGAGAGTGAGCCTTCTCCAAGGCCATGAAATAAAAGTACGACACATTTAGAGGCAAAATGGGTCTAGATGTGAAGAGCACCAGTGACAAAGAAGTTAGTTTTACTACACAGTTTTTGGCCTGCAAACTACTGGGAAAATGTCGGAGACATGAGGTATTATCGATAGTCATCTAAGCTATTGAGAAATGCAAGGAAGGAATTCATATGAATTGGGTGAAATTTATTGTTAATCAATTTTTGCAGGACTGTACAGAGGCTCGAGAGAAGGGCGTGTAATTTCACTATGCGTGGTTACTTGTTCTCAATGTGTTGGTTGGGTGGAAGGATCTTGCATTTTACCAGCACATGTGTTCTTCAGGTCACAACCCTTTGGCTGCTCAGTATTCCAACTTATGGAACACAACCATTAAGAGGCAATAGATTGATAACTCATTATGAAGGTAGTAGAGAGTACATTCCACATTTCAGAGGAAGAAGTCATTGCATACATGGATGTCGCATGATTTAGAGTTAGCATGCACCATATATATGTGAAAGCCAAAAAGGATCTTGCGTGACAATAGTTTCCAATCAGTTACTGGTTGACAATCAAAAGCATGTAGTTACTTATCAGTGACTAGGAGAACGACTAGAAGAATTTGGTTGACAAGTTAGGGCCCTTAGAAGTGGACGGAGACCACCACAAAAGTGAGAATGAAGGGGATTGTAAAAATGGCACAAACAAGCACCCTGGCGAATCTATAGTCCCTGAAGTGGGACTCAAAATAAAATACAAGGAGCTAGAACAAATAGTAGAGGCATGAAATAAAGCTAAGGCACAGTAGTAGGCCTCATTTTATATTTTGACCAGTGATGATATGGATCATATTGGGTACCTAATCCACAATTCCACCAAGGAAATTTGGGAGGAATCTATAACAAAGCACGAAGACCAACAACAAAAGGTCCAGGATCAGTTGGGACTCCTTCAACAATTCTTAGAAACAATAAGATTTGGGAAAGACCATAGGTCAGGGGATGGACCATCTACTAGACCAAGGAGAGAGATGGCCAGTGCACAAACAACCCTAACATAACCCTTAGGGGAACATAAAACTATATAGCTTGAGGTAGTTGTTCTTGAGTTGTCGACAGGAAAATTGCAGGAACATATTACGGCATTGGGCCAACTTAATATAGTCATATCATAACTACCCATCCAATGATTCTAGGAGTTAAAATCAGAGTTGTTGCAAGAGTAAAGCATAGAGGACACGTCGTGCACTCAGACTTTTCCAAAATGAGGGACAAAAGCTCCCAAGTACAAACAAAATATGATATGTCCCTTTGGCAAAAGAAGGATCTTGAAGGTTGAATGGAGGAAATTATAAGGACGAAAGAGGGCATAGAGGAGAGAGAAATGGAAGAACAAAATGATAAGGACAAAGTGGAAGCTATGGTACAAAACATGCAAGCCACTATCCAAAAGTTATACAAATAAGTACCAAAAGTTCCCCTGGTCATAGAGGCCACTATGGAGGAACAATTGTTGAAAATTAGTGAAGTCATGAAGGGATTTAGGGAGTAGATCCATTATTTGCAACTAAAGAACATGTTGGAAATGCCACTCGAAGTGAATGAAGGTAGACTGAGGATGAAAATGATAACAGTTTCCAAGATTAAGAAATTTGAATATGAATGTGAAAAAAAATTTGAAGAAAGTTCCAAAGTGTGGGAAGAGATCATGGGAAACCTAGAGATGAAGGTTATAGAGGCCAAACTACATGAAGCACAAGAAGAGGCCATTAAGGAAGCAGATAAGGAGACATCATTGACACTGGTCAAGTGAATGGCCACCATTTTGGTTCAACGAAAAGCATATGTCGAAGTGGAGAGACTCGTGGACTAGCAGAAGGTCCTTCAACGAAGACTTAGACCCAAGCATGAGGAAGTGGTCAGGATTATTGGAGACTTGGCCATTGTATAGGGGAAGGTCAAATAATTTGCAGTCTAAATAGAGAAAAAACTTCAATACTTGACTGTGCAAGATATAGACGATATCACAAAAAAGAGGCCGCCATTGTCACAGAGATAGAGGCTGCTAAGGTTGTCGTGCAACAATTCTTTAAAGAGTGAAAGAATAAGCAATAGGCCTGAGTGGCTCGGGACGAGCCATAGGTGAGTGTTGGGGGCTTGTTGGACATGCACTTTTGAATGCAATTTTGGGATGAAAAACCTAAGTATAAAGAGAGTGCGCAAAAGGTAGAAAGCGAGCAAAAGGAAGTAAGCACGCAAAAGGAAGTAAGCACGCAAAAGGAAGAAAGTGCACAAAAGGTAGAAAGGGCACAGAAGGAAGGAAAGTGCATTGGAGGAAGGCAATGCACAAACATAAGGATAAATAAATCGAGTGAGAGAATAAAGGATGAAGGATGATACTGTGCGTTTCTAGAAATAGAAGAATGACAGAAAAGTTGCATGAAGAGAGAAAAGAATAAGAAACAAAACAACGAGTTAACTGAAGTTAGCTATGCCATGCATTGTAATAAGTTATTTTTTGGGATAAATAGTCTAGGAATTTTGGGTATAAATATGTAATGGGATTGGGAGATTAAGGCGGTGAGCATGTGTAAGAGAGATTATGAAAAGGTCATGAATGTAATAGACATTTGGTAAGACCGAATACAATTAAAGAAGGAGTTTAGAGAGGATATTGTGTCTTGTGTTCTTTACTTGTCTTTGTGCGTTTATGAATGATTTTATACTTCATAGTCTAGATTTAGTTTATGGATTGATTATGCTGCAATATTCATGAATGGATATGTGAGCCTCTATAATAATCAAGAACATACTTAAGCTAGAATAAGGAACAATGATTCGAGCATCTGCCTCCCCTTCACTTACTCCTGTAGACGCTTGGTTCCTACAACCCCAATAGATACCTCAAGTGATACTTCATGTGCGCAAGCATGACATGTCGAAAGGGTCGATGTCTTGAGGGTTTGTTGGTCATATTTGAATCAAACCTTGGGTATTACAACCTGGGCTTAAATCATAAAAAACCAACACAATTCATGGCATGGCATGGCATGGAAAGTGAAGGCAAGAAAAGACATTGCATGGCATCGCAAGTGAAGGAAAGGAAATGAATGGCATGGAAATACAAGGCATGGCATGGCTTGGCATGGAAAGGAAAGGCATTCCATGGCATGGCATGGAAAGTAAAAGGCACTTCATTGGATGGAAAATAAATTTTTGATATAAAGTTAAGTCACATGTCTCTAGAAAAAATGTTTTGTATTTCCTGGGATGAGAAATGTTCCTTTTTTTTATGATTCTTATTTCATTGCAATCCACATTTTGATTTGAATTTTTCCTTGCATAATGTTATGGAAATATATATTTGTTTTTGTACAGGTTAAAATAAGAAGCTACATGGAAAGACATGCAAGGAGAGATTAGTCTATTTTAATATTATAGTGGTTTTCTAGGGATTTGTAAATGTAACAACCTATATTTTGGCCTTAGAAGGTTAGAACTTTGATTTTTACTTATCTTAGTGATTCATTGCTTAGTATTTGTTGGGTTTAGTGTAGCACCCATCCACAGGATGCTAAGAAATTAACAATTTATTCAAACACATACACAATAATAACTTCGTTTTAGCATAATTCCATTTTCATTTACACAATTATTCTACATCTGCTCAATGATAAATTTAATAACATGATGAAATAAGTAGTAGGCTAACTTTAAGATTTAAGAGCTTAAAACATAAGTATACTCAAAACATCAATAACAAAGTATCACTGAAAAATACCTCCTCCTTAGCTTGTCGAAGCTCCCCGGTTGTACTGTAGTCCTGGACGCTTCCAAGTATTCTTTTCCCGCTTGCCCAGAGTGAAACAACGGAATCCTCCCTGCCAACTAGGAGCCTAGCCGGCTTCCTAGCTCCAAGAAACCTTTCGGTTTCTTGGCCCTCTATGCCCGTGACCCCAAGAACAGCAAAGCACAAATGCTCAAAGGAAACTATCACAAGAATCATCTCTTCCAAAAATGTCACAACCTCTCATCATGCTCCAACCTCTCCATCCTTCCTCTCTTCTTCTTCTCCCTATTTATCAAGTTTCAATACACACTTCCCCA
>ML779903.1:1640713-1726983 GCA_009831015.1 Picea engelmannii | reverse complement strand
ATCACATAGCTCATCATCCTGTAGGTTAGTTCACCAATAACACATATTGATGTAGATACATCACAAATTTATATAAGAATCCATATTTGCATCCACGCTCAATTAAGAAATGTATTCCTATTTACATCATGCATTACATCTATTATACATTCACAACATAACTTGAATTAGTATACATGTACCGAACTTACCCATTTTAATTTTCATGTTCAAATAATCAAATAACTATCTTTGTCATGAGCATATATCATATAACATACAAATAGGTCTAGAGGTACACATCTCAATGTCTAACCAAGTCTAACTGACTCCAACAATGCTAAACTTTGAATTATTAAGATTAGCAAACAATAATGTTCTAACTACCCAAGGTCAAAATATGGGGCATTACATTTAGTTAGAATCATATAGAAATTCAATATGTATGAATTTGGATCTATTTATGTGTTGTGGGATGTTTTTTTTTTCATTATTATATGTTTATGATGATGATAGTTATTGATTTTTTGAAACATGCAAATTGATGTGTAATTTTGGGATTTGGATAATAGTTTAAAATAATGTTGTGAATGTATAACATATGCGGGTAAAATCATGAATGTGGGTAACACTTTCGTGAGAATGAGGTTGAGGAAATTGGTAATGTCCATTTTTTGGCCGAACTATTTAATACTAACTTTTGACATGCAAGGCATCGTGTAAGTAAACACACATTTATTAATTGAACATTAATACATATAAGGATTCTCATATGAAATTTGTAATGTGTATGCATGGATATGAGCAATGGGATATCAAAATGACTATATTTTTGAGGTGACCAAGACATGGCATGGAATGGGAAGGAAAGACATGACATAGGAAGGCAAGGCAAGGCAAGGCATGGAAAGGCAAGGCACAAAATGGAATGTCATGAGAAGGAAAGGCATGCCATGACATGACATGGAAAGGAAAGGCATGTCTTGGAAAGGAAAAGCATGGGATGGAAAGGAAAGGAAATACAAAGCATGGAATGGAATGGCAAGGCAAGACATGGCACACCCAGGAAAGGCATGGCATAGAAAGGAAAGGTAATGCAAGGCATGTAATGATATGGAATGGCATGGAAAGGCAAGGAATAGAACGACATGGAAAGGAAAGGCAAGGAAAAGGAAAGGAAAGGCAAGGCTAGGAATTGATCACATACTATGTTGTGGACGCCCCATCCACTTGGCATCTTTCATTTTCATCCATGGAGTTGGATACCTTGGAATTCACACATGTGGAGTGGTTGCATGAATGCACATTCTTGGAGCGAACATTCGATTTGGACACTTGGAATTTGAATTGGATTGATGCCTACTTTTGGTGGTTTGTCCCCTTCATGAGAATTATTTGGTGCATACTACTACTATTTTTGGATGAGATCCAATTTCTTTGGAGAGGCTAATGTCCACATGTTTTAACATGGTCAACCATGGATTGAGGAGAGTTCTAACTAATTTATTATTATAATATTTATTTGACTTTTCATGGAGTTAGTTAGAAAATAATAATATCTTATTATATAGGAGAAGAGACTCACTCTATAAAGAAGAGTTCTCTCTCTCCATTGTAAAGGGTGGAGAATTTGGGTATTTAGGAGATTTCCTATTGGGCTACATTGTAGAACATTTTGGCAAGATTAATGGAGATATATTTTCATTTGATGTGAGGCTTATTGTGCACTCACATTCTATGTGTTGATTTAGTGTTTTGTCAAATTTAGGTCCTTGAGAACCATTAATTGCATATGGATTTAACACTTACCATTTTTTTCTACCATAAGAGATTCATTAATGTGTAATGCAAGTATTTATAATTACTTTAGAAAAAATGAACTATTCTTACTTACATAAACTTCGTTCACATTTTAAAAAATAATTAATCAAATTAAATAAATTCATACACTTTGAAATTAAAAACACTTTGAAATTCATACATTCATCAATGTAGAAAAAAATAACAAGATTCATAAAACAAATCCCATGAAATGTGTGTGTATGTGTGTGTCTGTGTGTATCATCTAAATTGTACAGTTTTTACAATATGGAACATCGTTCCTAATATACATAATGAAAACAAGTTCCTTAACATAAAAAAACAACCACATGGTGGTCTAGATACAAAATTACAGTCATTGGTCACTCATTGACCATTGCCACCCTCACCACCCTCAAGAGAATTTTGGAAATAGATATTTCTTCTCTTGCTCGAAGAAGAACCTCGAGTGGTTTTTGACCTGGGTGTGGTTGGCCACTCTCGAGTCTGCACAAAGAAAAAACATTATTCTAATTTTTTTTCCACAATCAGTTAAAAGACTTACAAAAAGATACATTGTAATTCAACATACGAAAACTCACCACAGATGGTACTAACAATTGTGAGGGTGTTACCCTCCTCCGCGACCCTAATCTATTAAGAACCAAATATCAATATAGCATAGAAAAACCTCAGAATAAGTACTCATTGCCTTGAAAAAGAGAGAAATTCAGATAATAAGCCTCTTCTAGGGGGAAACCTCCTTATGCCCACATAAATGTACAATTCCAAGATAATTCCAAATGAAAATGTCTCCTTGGTATATATAGGAGACTATTAGGTATAATTACAACTAATGGAATAAAGATGACATAAATAAAATAACATTACTAATGTAATATGACCCAATTAAGGGGTAATGAACCAATATTAGGGCTTAACATGCCCCTCCCCTTGAGACAAGTGTTGTTCGCAACGCTTGAGTAACTATGGATGCTTCTGTATAAAAGACCCATCTTCCCAAGTGGAATATTCAGTCGATAGTTTCCTCCATTTAATGAGAAACTCTGAAATGGATCTATTCCTCATCTGGCGAACTCTTGTGTCAGTGATGTCTTCAAGCTCCAATATGATTTGTCCTTCCTCATCAAGTTCTGACACTATAGTTTGAACTAGGATCTTGTTGCCTATAACCTTATTTAAGCATGAAACATGAAAAACTGGGTGTACTCATGAAGATGTAGGCAACTCTAATTTGTATGCCATAGTACCAATCTTTTGCAACACCTTATAAGGGCCATAGTACTTTGGTGATAATTTATTATCCTTTTTGGCTTTCTTGAGGGACATATGTTTGTATGGTTGTAGTCTTAAAAACACCCAATCCCCTACTTCAAAACTTCTTTCACTATGATGTTGATCTGCTTGTTGTTTCATGCGATTATGTGCTATGGTCAGGTTGTCCTTTAAGATTTGGGGAACTTGTTGTTGATGCTCAATGTGATCTTCCACTGCTTGAACCTTAGATTTTTCTTTTAGAGAAGAAGTGATGGAAGGAGGGTGGTATCCATAGAGTGCCATAAATGGTGTCATTTTTTTTGCAGTATGAAAGGAAGTGTTATACCACCATTCTGCCAAGCGTAACCAGTTGAACCATTGTGTTTGTTTATGAGAGACAAAGCAATGAAGGTAGCCTTCCATGATCTCCCCTTTTAAACTCTCCATCATCTATTATAGTTCATATTTTGTTACTGTCTTCTTTTGTAAATCATTTATGTCCCTAAGCATTTCTTCACCTTCATCAAGAGTCCATGTAGGATTATTTGTAGGCTTATTTGGTGTAGAATTTCCCTTTTTGGGTGGCATGTTGGCCAAGTATCACTTTTGAACCTTGATTTTGAGGTGGTTCTGCTAGACAATATTTCTTATGTTGTATATCCAAATTTTCTTCCCTTTTGGGTATGAAACTTTATTTTTTGTAGTTCTCTGATATTTCTTCTCTGCAATGCCATAGGTCTGATCAAAATTGGATGTTGCAAGTGGAATTTATGGTAACTTCCCCACAACTTGTTGATTTTTGGGCTTTCCTGGAGATGTGTTGGAAGCCAATTCACATTTTTCTATTGTCCTTATAAGCTGCCTACACCAGTTTTTTGCAAACCTTGATTTTCGTCGCAATTCTTGAATAAAACGACACTATTATTTTTGCGCTATTTGCACACTTACCTTTGTTCTTGTTTTCACGACTGCAAGCGTGAAAACTTGGTTTTCGAAGTCACATTAAAATCGTCATTGGATTGTTGTAATCATCCTTGTCGGTATGCCCATTGTGTTTCCAATTTACTTATCATTATACAGTTGGAAAGACCCCTTGATCTGTACTCATTTGGCATCCTTTGATTGATTATATAATTTCGTTTTATGAGTGATCGAGTTTGTGATGCATTGGTGATTTGATTTATATGTTCTTTGATCATTGGTTTCATGAAAACACATAGGTGTTATGGTTAGACCCTTGGTATAAATATTTTCACATAACACTTGTTTCATATGATCAAACCCTTGGTGTGATTTAGAATTATTGATTTGGTTTTAAAACTATGCTAATATTACTGCTTGCACAAATGTTTGGTCGATTGGCCATAGGTTTCATTGATTGATTGAATGACGTAGTTCTAACCTATGCAATAGTGGGTTGAATAGTTATTTGTGTCGACGGTTGTGCTATGGGATATGACTATTGTGCATGGAATAAACTAGCTCCACCACCTTCGCACGTTCTGTCATTAATGTTTTCCCCCTACCCAGTTTCACTTTTGATAGTTTCGGGCAAGCCTGTGAGCGTTCTGCCCCTGCGTATGCTGTGTTCAAACCCTGGCATGTTCACCTCACCCACCGTGTGCTCCTGTCTATGGCTCCAGTGGTGTGCATAGAGCCGAACGATAGTCAAGCTCTATTACTATTCGACGATGCTCATAAGGATTTAGAGGATAGTGGTTGGCTCGTGTTTATACAAAGGTTCAAGGGCTTCAACCTTTCGGTTGCCCAACAATTCGCCCTCACCTTTGATGGATGTAGGGATAAAGTAGGTGACATACAGCTTGAACTCAATGAAGAATTCAAAGTTGATGAGGTGTTGTGGCCATTACTATTCGTATCAAGGAAGGTTGTCTCCTGTGATAAAGGTATGCCTATTTCCACCCTCAAACCCAGGTGGCACGATCTTTTGGTAATTGTGAAACAATTTGTGACCTGTGAAGGTCGGTATGGCTTGGTTTTTATGTATCACCTCTGGTTATTGATGAATTTCATGGGCTATCCTTTGAACATGCCGCATTACTTCTTGCGTAGTATTTACAAGATGTCTAAGAGGTTCAAACGCGAGAAGGCTGATAGCAACCTGTTTCACCGTGGCTTGATTAGACTCATTGTCGTCCACCATTTAAACCTTCATGGCGATAATTGGCAAGCCTTTCTATCCATAAATGGCTTTGCTAATCCAGAGTCTATCCAAATCGATAAATCCATGGTTAGTGAGACTGTGGTCAGGCCACCCGTGCCATTTCATGCCCTTCTACCTCCTGCCAAACCCTCGGTTTGCCCTGACATCAACCTACCCGACATTGTAACAGACAAGACTGAGGCTATCAAGAAGCCTGTGAGTAAGAGAGTCAAAGGTAATCCTAATGTCGACAACAAGGGTAAGAAGAATGCTCGATTGATATCGAGACTTGCCCGGAATAAACCTAAGCCAAACGACGACCAAAACCCCATAGTTCTGAGCGAGGACTTGGACTCTGATATCGAGCGTTTCCTAGTAGAAGAGTATCCCTATTCTCATGGCCTATGCTCCAAGCAACCCTATGACTATGTCACTAATTTACTCCCATGCCTCAAAAACAATCCTAAATACCTGGGAATCAAGTTGCCCAAAGAAAACCCTGGTGACTTAAACAAACCCTCGACTGTTATGTCAAAGCCCGAACAGACATCATGCACCCAATGTAGTGTGTGGCTAGAGCGTTATTACACTGACGTTCCTTTATTGCAATCGAAGATCACATCTTTAGAGAACCAAGTTACAGTGTTGTCGAGAGAAAGGGACAGGCTTCAAGCTAATGACAAGAAACAGAAAACCACTTGTTCGATTGTCTTCAGGAATGTCGACACGGCAACAGCCTTTGTCAATTCCAAATTATCATGACCGAGTTGTTGTCTGATTGTCCAGGTATGAATTTCAAATATTAATTTCGCTTTGTGAGTTGGCTTGGATTATTATAACCGATTGAATTTGCTTTCGATAGCTCTATTCGTTTTCATTCAAAATGATTCTGTTGCTTCCATTTTACCAAAATAATTTCGCTATGAATCATAAGTGGGATATTTGTTTGCTAAATTCGGACATCCCTACAATTTAGTTCTCAGATTAGTAGAAGCGATGGATTGGTTTTGACTTGGTTTGATTCGTTTTTGAATAATTCTGTTGGTTTGAATTAACGAAATCAATGGGGTTTGCTTTCATTTGGATTTTGATTGCATCTGACCTGTACAGGAGATTTTTATGCTAAATTCAGAACACGGTTATGTTTGATTTGATACAATTTTGTTGTGGTTGGATGTCATCGGCTCTGATTTAGTTCTTATGATTTGATTTTGAAACGATTTCGTAAGTTTGAATTGGTATGATCTTTTATGTGTGTAATGCATCATTATTAGTGATTGGTTTGATAAATACGATGTAGTCTATTGAATCAGAAAAATGACTGTTTTGTATTGAATCAACATTCTCGTTTGGATTTGGATTACATTCGACCTATGCAAAAGATTTATTCGCTAAAAATCGTGTGGCTGTGTTGATTTTCCATAACGATTGTGTCAAACCCAAACTGTTTCGATTCGTTCTTGTTTTGATTTGATTTGCAAATGATTGTTGTGTGTCTTGAGTTAGCACGATTGCTTGTATGAGTTGGATTGGTATCAAAAATAGATTTGATGCTACTCTGTTGGTTTTGAGTTTCAAAAATGATTTTGTTAAGCTCAGATCAACATATTTTGTCTCTGTTGAATTCGTATGAAAAAATCGGCTAATAGTTCGTTTTGAAATTGATTCAAGTGATGATTTCGTTGACTGTCAATCGATTCTGTCTACTCCCAATTGGCAATAACAAACGTTTGACAAATCCCACATATCCTGTTATCAACTGATTAATTCAATTACGATTTCATTTGTTTCAATTTACAGACAAGTTTTGATTTGCAAATAGCATGGTCATTTGTATATGTTTAATATAGTTCTATTAATTTGAAAAAAAAGATCCTGTTGATTTCGTTTGGATTCGACAATGATTTTGTTGATGGATGAGGCAACATAAACCATTGCATAGGTCATTTGTTCAACCGGTTACAGTTGGTGTCGATTGTACTTGATTCGTAAAAATAATTTCATTGTTGTCTAATTATCTAATGCGATTTTGTTTACCCCAAATTGGTGATAGCAAATTGAACATAGTGCATGCATCTCTGTTATCATTCGGTTGACCACGATTTAGTCTGTTCCAATTTGCATACAAGTGTCGATTTGAATGATTCTTTTGGTTTCTAATTAGCAATCAAATATTGTTCAATAGTTTGAATATATTATTTAAAATTTGAATTGATTTTAAAATGATTTTGTATTCAATTTAGACCAGCTACAGAATCGCAAGATTCTATAGCTAGTCTTAGAAATTAGATTTTTGTCAATTTTATTAATAAAATATCCTCTAATATTGTTTATTCTTGTCCTTTTTCAGGTGCATACGAATTACCATGATCAATGGGGCATGTTCTAGCATTTTGGGAGATACTTTGGATACGTTTTTGTTTTAGGTTGTTAGTTTAGTCAGATTTGGGAGATTATCTCCAGATTTTCTGTAAACTGTTTTGATAATTCCCACAGGGATGTTTTACCCTGTGGGAGGTCTTTAAATACTTGTCATTTTTTGTAATAAACCCATCATCATCACTGTGGAGAGAACCAGACTATGGATTTATGATTCAGACTGAGATGAAATTTGATGTCTTGTAACAGCTTTCGCTTTCAATATATCAAACTTTTGTTTCAAGTTTTCTGCATATCAGTTTGCAATTGATTATCGACTACTTTAGCTATCATAATTCTTTGCATGTTGATGTGATTTAATTTATATGCTGTCCATGTCTGATCTCTCTTATTTAAAAATACAACAATTAGTTTGCTTCAGTTTAATGAATTATAGGTTTACCTTTTTTGTTAAATGAATCACTTTGTACAAGTCTTTGCACACAGATTTATCTAGCTGCGACGATTTGTAAATTATAAGATTGCTGTAAATTTTTATGTCTTGTTTGTCCTGTTATTTATATTTCAAGAGCACATCAGCTTTCCGTTTACGAGAAGCTCGTGGAGAAACTCGTGCGGGTTTCCTCCCACCAAACAGCTGGATCAACCATCATACATAGGAAAAACCTGAAGCATTACTTCAAGTCAGTTTGCTATTCGTTATTTAATAGTTATTTAGTTAGTATAATATAAGCAGTTTAAATAAATATATTAGTTTAGGTCCTTAGTTAGAATTATCATTTTAGTTGCTTAGCTTAGATAGTTTTTCAATTTATTTATTTCTCATAAAATTATAAGAAATCAAAAAACAATGGTTTCGCTGTCTTAGAACACATTACAAATGATTTTTGCAGGTTTTTATTACAAATTTGTAATTTGTAAATGTTGTACATTTGTGATTAAGATTTATTTCTGTTATTAGTTAAATGTTTAATTTCGTAGAGTTATTATAGTATTAGATAGTAAATTGTATATATTAGTAGTTTAGATTTGTTTATTAGTTTTGTTTTAATTGTTATTTTTATTTAGATTAGTTAATTTAGAGTAGTTTTCTTTTGTTTTTTTTTAGGAATTAGATCGACCAACGGAGCCGCTAAACCTGTCAGGGTGGGTTATCCCAAACGGCTTGGGTTATTTAGACAACCCCGGACCGGATCCACTCTTCCAGTTGGCGAGCATTCATTTTCACCCGTCAACAAATGGCACTAGAAGGAGGGCCAACTGACAAGACGGCCTTATAGGAGTCTTTATTTTAAATGTATTCAATTTTCCCTATAGCTCCCCAAATCACTGTGTTGGAACATGCTTTCAACTTCTCATTACCCAATGTTTCCAACGAGACAGTATCTCGCTTGTCCAAACTCACCTTTGATGGTGAAGGCAATATATCTGCTAAATACCACCTTAACAAGTTTTGTTGCAAATGCATCAAACATGACATCTCAGATTTAGGATTTTTATGCAGACTGTTCGCTTTTACTTTTAGAGGCCAGATCAAACATTGGTTTGAATTGTTTCCAGCATGTCACATTTTTTATTGGTTTAAATTTGTAGATGAGTTTCTAGATGCTTTTGAAATTTATGATTTTGATCAATTATGTGAAGAATTTCATACTTCGCTAATCAACGACGATTCATCTTCAGAAAACTTTTTGACAAGAGTCTATCATATCCTCTGTAAATTTAATCTCGATGACATGTCATTGGCATTAAATCTCTTCTATGATGCTTCCATCCCTTCCATTCAGTCATGTTCAATCACGAATGAAGAACCAATTGCAAATCCTATCACTCAATTGCAAGAACAATCTTCTTCGTAAGAAGAGAAAAATTCTTCCGATAATGTTGAACAAGCCAGGGAGGTAGAATCTATTGATCAGGCTTTTATTGACAACCAAATCGGTTTTTCCTTTGAATCATTGTATTTTCAGTCTAAGACCAGTATGGAAGAAGATTCATTTTTGGCTCAAGGTGAGTATCCTCATTCTTTTAACCCATGCTCTAATCAACATTTAAAAGCAGTCATTGAAGAACACTTAAGCGACAAAAATCGTCTTTACTGTTCTAGTACTCCTGTGAAACTGATTAGAGAAGAAGTTAAGCAACTAGAAGAAGAAACTTTAAACCTTCATCCTCAAAATGCACTTTGTTCACAGGAAAGACTAGATGTTGGTCACATAAATTTTGAATTATCTATCACACAAAAGGCAAATCTAGATGATCATATTATGTTGAAGAATTCGTCACCAAAACAGAATGAGAGTTTTAAAGAAAGTGAAGAAAATTGTCTTGAGAATACCATTGTTGAGTATCATAGTTCAAGAGATTCTTTTCATCTACTTATTTCTCATTCCTTTTATTCTTTATATCTTGATCTATTCCTGGATTCCGGTGGACTTGACATCTTATCTACAACACCCTACTCTCTTCCAACACAATCATATCCTTTCGATATGCTAAATTTTGGTGAAATTAATTTCGAGCATAACATTGATAAAACCGGATTTGACGCTTGTTCACTTTCATCACTCACATGGGAAAAGGACATGTTGCGAGATGATTTTACACAGTTTATTGTTGAAAAAGACAATGCATCATATCTTATGGAAATCAAACATTCTAAGTTTCATACTCGTTCTTTGCTTAGCTCGAATCTTGATGTTTATACTTCACATTTTGAAAGGATCAATCTCATCATAGGAAACATTCAAACCAATGATCCAATTGATTGCACGAATCCTCCTATGATGATCTTTCCATTGATAAATTCGTTTCATCAAAGTCATGGTTTACATCCTCATTTTTGTGACAGGATCTTAGGATGGCTTGAATATTCATATATGAAAAAATTTCACAATAAAGACAAAGTTGAGCTTGCTTTCTTTTTACCCAAGTATCTTGGAAGTAGGCTTGAAATATTTCTTTTAGATCCTCCATGTGAAGAAATTAATGAACACTTAGAGAACTGTCAGGAGATGGGGCATTTCAACCTTGGCTGATGGTTATTCCATTTCCTCGTAATCCTGACAAGTTTTTCAAACCTACTTACACTCACCCATGCCAATATGACCCTTATCACGACAAGATTGCACAATGGTTGGAGGATTCGTACAACAAGAATATCCAAGGAAATGGTAAGATCATGCTTACTTTGTTTTTAGATGATGATTATGAAGGTAAGTGTGATATGTTTCTGTCATTTGTTGATATATTACCATTCTTATTAGTAATGCTTGATCTTGTTTCCATTGCAGGATTGGAGTCACTTCGATGGCTACATTGGAAGCATAACTTCACTTAGTATTTTTTATTTGTTTAGTAGTTAGAGTAGGTTTAGGAATAGGTGTTCTTTCAGTTTGATTTCTCACTATTTCTCTTTGTAATAATGTATTCATGAACGCAAGTGTGCGCACAAAGAGAACCATAATACGGCTGTTGTCAGGGAAGTCCCCTTGATCCTTTTCTCTTTACTCTTAGTTGAACATTCATTTTCAAAAACGCAATATCGTCATGAAAATCTTAAATGGAAAGTAAAGAGATAAATAAATCTGAATCAACCCTGACCCAAGGTACCATGAGTAAGACTGCTTTCCCATCAATCAGGATTTTCCTACTTTCTTTCAGTTTCCCAAGGGATTTGTTGCATGAGGTTTTCAGATGCATCTTCTGTACAAATTTGTTTTTTGTTTTTGTTGTTTGGATTTCTTTGCTTTCCAATTTTTTCTTCGCTGGTGTGTTTTGATTTCTCCCTTATGCTTACTAATTTGTGTTTTTGAAAATACACATACCTATATACTGAGCTATTCAGACGAAGAAAACAGAAAACTCTTTCACTAAAACAACTGCTAAAAATTGTATAAACATCAATTGTATACTTCTGAAATTTACATCTATGTTTTCAAAAAATTGTTGTTTGAAAGAAGTTAACTGATTTCAATCTCTGAGTAAAGTATGCCATGATCATCTATTATCTTTTTACGTTGTCCCTATTCCTTAAGGGAATGACTCAGAAGATGTATCCCTGCCTTAGAAAGTTGGTTTTGTAAATGAAACATCTCTGGATCTTAATAAAGGACAGTTCTAAAAAAATCTGCTGAGGTCTGAAAAAATATTGTTAAAATATCATAATTTTCAGTGTCACCCCGCTCGACTATATATTGTTAAAAAATAAAGTAAATCATTAATAGAGCTGTGGGAAGTGCTTGTAAACCCACCAGGATGTTGAACAGGTCTGCTGGCAGCGGGTAAATGCATGCATAACGCCAAGACAACTTTGCTAGGGTGCTGAACAGGCCCGCTGGTAGTGAAGCAATGTCAGGTATATGAAAATTGGCAAAAATAAGATAACTTGACCTTAAAATGTCCTTTATTCTGATCTAGAACTTTTGGGCAGGATACGGATATCAGAGTGGGTTAAATGGCAACCCTGTCGAGGCTATGGACTCTTGTTGGCAGCAGTGGCTCTGTCAACAGTATTGAAGATTTTATCTTTAATATCGTGACTTGCTTGTCTTAAGACTGTTATCAGTTTTCATCCTTTAAACATTGCTGGAATACATGGTTAATGAAGATGTTTATACGATTTTCTAGGTTGTTGTTTTTTAGTTAGAATTTTTCTCATTATCCCAATCTGAATTTGTTCTTTTGGTAGAGATAACTGCTTCTATCAGTGTGTCACCGTTGTTGGTAGCCAATTCACATTTTTCTATTGTCCTTATAAGCTGCCTACACCAGTGTTTTGCAAACCTTGATTTTCGTCGCAATTCTTGAATAAAACGACACTATTATTTTTGCGCTATTTTCACACTTACCTTTGTTCTTGTTTTCACGACTGCAAGCGTGAAAACTTGGTTTTCGAAGTCACATTAAAATCGTCACTAGATTGCTGTAATCATCCTTGTCAGTATGCCCATTGCGTTTCCAATTTACTTATCGTTATACAGTTAGCAAGACCCCTTGATCTGTACTCATTTGGCATCCTTTGATTGATTATATAATTTCATTTTATGAGTGATCGAGTTTGTGATGCATTGGTGATTTGATTTATATGTTCTTTGATCACTGGTTTCATGAAAACACATAGGTGTTATGGTTAGACCCTTGGTATAAATCTTTTCACATAACACTTGTTTCATATGATCAAACCCTTGGTGTGATTTTGAATTATTGATTTGGTTTTAAAACTATGCTAATATTACTGCTTGCGCAAATGTTTGGTCGATTGGCCATAGGTTTCATTGATTGATTGAATGGCGTAGTTTTAACCTATGCAATAGTGGGTTGAATAGTTATTTGCGCCAGTGGTTGTACTATGGGATATGACTATTGTGCATGGGCTAAACTAGCTCCACCACCTTCGCACGTTCTGTCATTAATGTTTTCCCCCTACCCTGTTTCACCTTTGCTAGTTTCGGGCAATCCTGTGAGTGTTCTGCCCCTGCGTATGCTGTGTTCAAACCCTGACCTGTTCACCTCACCCACTGTGTGCTCCTGTCTATGGCACTAGTGGTGCACATAGAGTCGAACGGTAGTCAAGCTCTGTTACTGTTCGATGATTCCCGTAAGGATTTAGAGGATAGTGGTCAGCTCGTGTTTATACAGAGGTTCGAGGGCTTCAACCTTTTGGTTGCCCAACAATTTTTCCTCACCTTTGATGGGTGTAGGGCTAAAGTAGGTGACATACAACTTGAACTTAATGAAGAATTCGTAAGCTCTACTACATGACTAGCAGCCATGGGCCAGCAATGATTTAAAAACTCCAAAGTTGATGAGGTGTCGTGGCCATTACTATTCGTATCAAGGAAGGTTGTCTCCTGTGATAAAGGTATGACTATTTCCACCCTCAAACCCAGGTGGCACGATCTTTTGGTAATTGTGAAACAATTTGTGACCTGTGAAGGTCGGTATGGCTTGGTTTTTATGTATCACCTCTGGTTATTGATGAATTTCATGGGCTATCCTTTGAACATGCCGCATTACTTCTTGCATAGTATTTACAAGATGTCTAAGAGGTTCAAACGCGAGAAGGATGATAGCATCCTGTTTCACCATGGCTTGATTAGACTCATCGTCGTCCACCATTTAAACCTTCATGGCAATAATTGGCACGCCTTTCTATCCAAAAATGGCTTTGCTAATACAGAGTCTATCCAAATCGATAAAGTCGTGGTTAGTGAGATTGTGGTTGGGCCACCCGTGCCATTTCATTCCCTTCTACCTCCTGCCAAACCCTCGGTTTGCCCTGACATCGACCTACCCGACATCGTAACAGACAAGACTGAGGCTGTCAAGAAGCCTGTGAGTAAGAGAGTCAAGGGTAATCCTACTGTCGACAGCAAGGGTAAGAAGAATGCTCAATTGATATCAAGACTTGACTGGAATAAACCTAAGCCAAACGACGACCAAAACCCCATAGTTCTGAGCGAGGACTCGGACTCCGATATCGAGCATTTCCTAGCAGAAGAGTATCCCTATTCTCATGGCCTATGCTCAGAGAAACCCTATGACTATGTCACTAATTACCCCCGTGCCTCAAAAACAATCCTAAATACCCAGGAATCAAGTTGCCCAAAGAAAACCCTGGTGACTTAAACAAACCCTCGACTGTTATGTCAAAGCCTGAACAGACATCATGCACCCAATGCAGTATGTGGCTACAACGTTATTACACTGACGTTCCTTTATTGCAATCGAAGATCACATCTTTAGAGAACCAAGTTACAGTGTTGTCAAGAGAAAGGGACAGGTTTCAAGCTAATGACAAGAAACAGAAAACCACTCGTTCGATTATCTTCAGGAATGTCGACACGGAAATGGCCTTCGTCAATTCCAAATTATCACGCAACAACCTTCATCAATTCCAAATTATGATTGCCGAGTTGTTGTTTGATTGTCCAGGTATGAATTTCAAATATTAATTTCGCTTTGTGAGTTGACTTGGATTATTATAACCGATTGAATTTGCTTTCAATAGCTCTATTCGTTTTCATTCAAAATGATTTTGTTGCTTCCATTTTACCAAAATAATTTCGCTATGAATCATAAGTGGGATATTTGTTTGCTGAATTCGGACATCCCTACGATTTAGTTCTTAGATTAGTAGAAGTGATTCATTGGTTTTGACTTGGTTTGATTCGTTTCTGAATAATTCTGTTGGTTTGAATTAACGATATCAATGGGGTTTTCTTTCGTTTGGATTTTGATTGCATCTGACCTGTACAGGAGATTTTTATGCTAAAATCAGAACACGGTTATGTTTGATTTGATACAATTTTGTTGTGGTTGGATGTCATCGACTCTGATTTAGTTCTTATGATTTGATTTTGAAATGATTTCGTAAGTTTGAATTGGTATGATGTTTTATGTGTGTAATGCATCATCATTAGTGATTGGTTTGATAAATACGATGTAGTCTATTGAATCGGAAAAACGACTATGTTTTGTATTGAATCAACATTCTTGTTTGGATTTGGATTACATTCGACCTATGCAAAAGATTTATTCGCTAAAAATCGTGTTGTTGTGTTGATTTTTCATAACGATTGTGTCAAACCCAAACTGTTTCGATTCGTTCTTGTTTTGATTTGATTTGCAAATGATTGCTGCGTGTCTTGAGTTAGCACGATTGCTTGTATGAGTTGGATTGGTATCGAAAATAGATTTGATGTTGCTCCGTTGGTTTTGATTTTCAAAAACGATTTTGTTAAGCTCAGATCGACATATTTTGTCTTTGTTGAATTTGTATGAAAAACTCGGCTAATAGTTCGTTTTGAAATTGATTCAAGTGATGATTTCATTGACTGTCAATCGATTCTGTCTGCTCCCAATTGACAATAACAAACATTTGAAAAATCCCACATATCTTGTTATCAACTGATTAATTCAATTACGATTTCATTTGTTTCAATTTACAGACAAGTTTTGATTTGCAAATAGCATGGTCGTTTGTATATGTTTAATATAGTTCTATTAATTTGAAAAAAAGGATCCTGTTGATTTTGTTTGGATTCGACAATGATTTTGTTGATGGATGAGGCAACATAAACGATTGCATAAGTCATTTGTTCAACTGGTTACAGTTGGTGTCGATTGGACTTGATTTGTAAAAATAATTTCATTGTTGTCTAATTATCTAATGCGATTTTGTTTACCCCAAATCGGTGATAACAAATTGAACAGAGTGCATGCATCTCTGTTATCATTTGGTTGACCACGATTTAGTCTGTTCCAATTTGCATACAAGTGTCGATTTGAATGATTCTTTTGGTTTCTAATTAGCAATCAAATATTGTTCAATAGTTTGAATATATTCTTTAAGATTTGAATTGATTTTAAAACGATTCTGCATTCAATTTGGACCAGCTACAGAATCGCAAGATTCTGTAGCTAGTCTTAGAAATTAGATTTTTGTCAATTTTATTAATAAAATATCCTCTAATATTGTCTATTCTTGTCCTTTTCTAGGTGCATACGAATTACCATGATCAATGGGGCATGTTCTAGCAGTTTGGGAGATACTTTGGATACGTTTTTGTTTTAGGTTGTTAGTTTAGTCAGATTTGGGAGATTATCTCCAGATTTTCTGTAAACTATTTTGATAATTCCCACAGGGATGTTTTACCCTGTGGGAGGTCTTTAAATACTTGTCATTTTTTGTAATAAACCCATCATCATCACTGTGGGGAGAAGTAGACTATGGATTTATGATTCAGACTGAGATGAAATTTGATGTCTTGTAACAGCTTTCGCTTTCAATATATCAAACTTTTGTTTCAAGTTTTTTGCATATCAGTTTGCAATTGATTATCGACTACTTTAGCTATCATAATTCTTTGCATGTTGATGTGATTTAATTTATGTGTTTTCCATGTCTGATCTCTCTTATTTAAAAATACAGCAATTAGTTTTCTTCAGTTTAATGAATTACAGGTTTACCTTTTTCGTTAAATGAATCACTTTGTACACGTCTTTGCACACAGATTTATCTAGCTATGACGATTTGTAAATTATAAGATTGCTGTAAATTTTTATGTCTTGTTTGTCTTGTTATTTATATTTCAAGAGCACAGCAGCTTTCCGTTTACGAGAAGCTCGTGGAGAAACTGGTGTGGGTTTCCTCCCACCAAACAGCTGGATCAACCATCATACACAGGACAAACCTGAAGCATTACTTCAGGTCAGTTTTCTATTCATTATTTAATAGTTATTTAGTTAGTATAATATAAGCAGTTTAGATAAATATATTAGTTTAGGTCCTTAGTTAGAATTATCATTTTAGTTTCTTAGCTTAGATAGTTTTTCAGTTTATTTCTTTTTCATAAAATTATAAAAAATCAAAAAACGATGGTTTCGCTGTCTTAGAACGGATTACAAATGATTTTTGCAGGTTTTTATTACAAATCTGTAATTTGTAAATGTTGTACATTTGTGATTAAGATTTATTTTTGTTATTAGTTAAATGTTTAATTTCGTAGAGTTATTATAGTATTAGATAGTAAATTGTATATATTAGTAGTTTAGATTTGTTTATTAGTTTTGTTTTAATTGTTATTTTTATTTAGATTAGTTCATTTAGAGTAGTTTTCTTTTGGTTTTTTTTAGGACTTAGATCGGCCAACGGAGCCACTAAACCTGTCAGGGTGGGTTATCCCAAATAGCTTGGGTTATTTAGACAACCCCAGACCAGATCCACTCTTCCAGTTGGCGAGCGTTCATTTTCGCCCATCAACAAGATGCCACTTGTATAGTGTGCCCCGCACAAAATGATTGATATAAAATTCTGAAACTTGTAAAAGAAATACTACAGACTGTCCACTATCTAATGCAACTAGTCTCACTCAATTTGGATACTCTAGGAAGAAGTTATGATTGTTTTACCTGGAACACCTTCTTGAGACTAGTCAATAGGACTAGTCAGATACCCTATCTTCCATAGGGTGTATCTACAAATGTAAGATGACACAGAAGATGAAATTTTTACCACAGATATATTACTAATTTCTGTGAATATCACCCAGAGTTCAGTGTTTGAAACGTTACCGAAATGTTTTTATAGTGAAAAGTATGAAATGACTCAGTTCAGGATGATTCCAAAACCCTATCTTGCACAGGCTGTATTGCCAAAATTATAAGGCCTCAGGAGCTGAAATTTTAACCCAAAATACCTTGATCCATCTACTAAATATCCTACAAACTGCTCCTTCTGAAATGTGGTACAAAAAAAGTTATAGCAAAAATTTCAAGGTGTCTCAGATGTAGCAGTGAAACCCCAAGACCTTGAGCTTTGATACCATATGTTAAGAACCAAATATCAATATAGCATAGAAAAACCTCAGAATAGGTACTCAACACCTTGAAAAAGAGAGAAATTCAGATAATAAGCCTCTTCGAGGGGGAAACCTCCTTATGCCCACATAAATGTACAATTCCAAGATGATTCCAAATGAAAATGTCTGCTTGGTATATATAGGAGACTAGGAGGTATAATTACAACTAATGGAATAAAGTCGACATAAATAAAATAAAATTACTAATGTAATATGCCCCAATTAAGGGGTAATGAGCCAATACTATGGATTAACATAATCTCTCAGCGATGCCACCTTGAGTCATTTACAAGGATCAAAGCATGAAATTTAAACAAATATGTATAAAATCAATTCCATTCATGAAACATAAAAAATGATCATGAACACATTATTTCACCATGAATATCTCGGGCATCGATGCATATTTGTTGGAAGGTGGAGCGTTTGGTTGTACAACCTGCTCCGAGAAAACATCTATTGTGGTATCCTCGGTGGATGGGCACAAATAGAAATGGTGGTAAGGGTGGGTGGTATACAAGTGCATCCACTCTAGATGGATGCGATGGAAGAGGTTGTGTGGATGGGTGGTCTGTGGGTGCATCCACTGAGGATGCAATGAATAAGAAAGATATTGGGGCTGGGTGATGATGAACCCCCATGGGCTATACAAGCCCTAGAATAATTCCTGGCCTGGAAATAGGTAACCCAAAATCCATGGTTGGTTGCCCAAAAATTGAACTAGTACTATAACTAGCGAAAATATCAGCATCCTGCATACATATTAATAATATTGTTATTAGTACCAAATAGTAAAATACAACATAAATACAAAAAAATTGATATTTAAATGAGATTTAACATAACACATAATACCTATGAGGTTGGTGACTTGTCCATCCCATATCAACATTGCTCAACATCGCTTGGTCTCGCAACTTGTAGAAACAAAATAACATTATAAATTTGAGGATACAAGAAATAAATAATTCACTATGGTGAATTTATCAAATGTGACACATACCTGTGTATGTGTAATAGTGAAAGAGAAAGTTGTCTCTACCACTACATCAGTGATGGAAATAGACATTGATGTGTCTATCAGCATAGAGGGTCGATTATTCGGGGGTAGAGGGTTTATTTTTAGGGGTAGAAACTGAAAAACATTATATAATAAATATCGAAAAAAAGACATAGAATACTATATAAATATATAACAATGAAGAACATAGATATGGTTAAGTTACTAACCTCCATGAATCTATGTAATCCACTAGCCTCCATATGCCCATAGCAATTATGCCCATAAATCGAGCATTTGTGAGGATCACATGGACTATTGCTATGTCCATATTCCCTCTCCTCATTGTAATATTCTCTAGGGATTGAAGGTCTGACCCCTCTATCAATGTCACTGACAAACACCTTCTACCGAGATAGTGAAACAAAGTTATCAAGTTACGCTAGCCTCCGAGTCAAGGATGATAGAGAAACTTGTACATGCTACAAGCCCTCTACAACAGTAGGATGTTGGGAAGGGGGTTTATGCCTTCACCTTGGGGGACAAGGACCTAACACGGGATCATGACTAGCATGCTCTTGGTCTTGTGTGGACCCTTGACTAACCCTTTGGAAGTCACCAATGTTGAATTAGTTGATAAGGTGACCCAAAACAAATTATTTCCATAATTTTCTCAAAAAATATAAAGACACCTCCATGTTTTTGTAGGGACATGCCTCAAATACCATAAACCACCTATCCATCCAGTTTTGAAGAATTTGTGGGTGGATGCACCAATAAATACAAATGTGTCTCTTGGTGACATGTGGTTTTTGTGCAGATCAAGGATCAATAAAAAGGGATATCATATCTTGTTTTGTAATATCAAAGTTGCTAACTTAGTTTCTATCCAGTCCAATCCTATAATAGTCAAACATTATGGCCTTTTATTTAGAAATAGAAGTTAATTACCCTTGGGAACTTGTAACGTATCTCACAATGACATCAAATCAAGTGGCCAAGGACTCTCGTATAGGTTCTTTGGTTCCCTTTAAATCATTGACAAGTGATCTCAAAGTATCCAACCCCTCATCAATTTGTATGTTTATGTTTGGTGGTTATGTTGGGTTGGGGTTTTGTTCGCCTTGGTTTTCTTGTGCGTGGTTTTCATTTTCTTCGGGTTCCATTTTAATAATATTTGTTGCAATTTAATAAATGCGCTTATGACAAAGGTATTACAAAAAACAACTTTGTTTTATCCCAACAAATTCATTAACATAATTTTGTGTAAAACAAAGAAAATTTGTGTGTTATCTTTACAATAAACTTGAAAAAAACATACACAAAATTAGTGAATTGTTAAGAGATAACAAAGGAGGAGACAAAGAGAGGAGACAAAAAAAAAACAAAGGAAATGACAAAAAAACAAGCATGCCTGGATGGAGGACACGGTGGCAAGATCTTGGGCTTTTATCCTCCTCTGCTCCTCTTTAATTGCTCAAACAAAGAAAAACATGAGGAACGGTGTAAAAATAGGCACAAAACATACCCGCGGTCCCTTAAAAATGGACAAAATAGAAACGTAGGTGCGCATGCATTCCTGTTGACCCCCTTGCCACTTTTTTGTCCACCAACTTTGTGTGCACACACAGATATATATATATATATATATATATATATATATATATATATATATATATAGGTAGAAGAGAGTTACATTTCTCTTGCTATATGCAAATTGATTAACAAATCAAAGGTGTATAGGGGGCAAAACAAACTTTGTATATATGGTCATATTAATAAATACGATGATACTATGTGGCACGAGGATGTTTAATTTTGAGAGTACTACTGAATTTTTAAAAATGACGGGTTGATTAATAAACCATGCCATTTTAGGTGTTGATTAATATTCATGGTACCATGCTAATATAGGTAAGAATTAAAGCATGTGAATACATTTTATTTGAAAATGTAAAGATCGTGTGTATTTTTCACAAGAATGTAATAATTTTATTTGAAGTTGTAAAATCTATTTTCCCATCTTTTATATTATTTTTCTTTTCTTGTTTGATTAAGTTTTATAAACTGTTTAGTTCATGGCTTAAATTTAATGAAATTTGGATTAATTATTATATATTTAATATTTTTCATATAAAAAATGTTTACTACATATATAACATTTTCAAATAAAAATGTCATTTTCTTATTTATCTATTATTTATCATCAAATTAATTTTAATTAAAATTTTATTTTAAAAATTAATTTTATTACTTATCCAATTTATTTTTATATTTTATTAAATTTATTATTAAAAAAATATATTTAAATAGATTATATAATTAAAAGTTAAAAATTAAAATTAAAATTAAAAAAACATATCAAAAGACAAGGGCCATTTCAAAACCAACCTTTTCAATTTTCCACCAAGTACTCTATCCATGGATATGGAACATGTCCTTAATAAAACGAGAACTAAAGTGTTGGTTATGTTTCCAAATATAAACTTTAATATCTAATATAACAAGAGCAAGAGCATGTCTATTATTAGACATGTGAACAATTCAAAATAATATATAAATAAGAAAACGATACAATACAAAGATTATTCTAGAGAGATATTATCACTTTCTTGAGTTTACATTTTTTAAACCATATCATATAGGAGTTGGATGTAAAAACGTACATGCCTATTTTGCAAGTTGTAATTAGATTGGGGGAATTAGTAGAGAGACAAAGAGTATTAGATTAAAGTGATTGCATACAGGTCAACTTGAAAAGACACAAACAAACCCAGACTCCATAATGTTATGTGTTTAGGGAGTTTGAAACGATAGATAGATAGGTCGAGAGCATAAAAATAATATTTGTTATGTATCCATCTATTTTAGGAAAAAAAGAAATGAAGAGAAAGTTATAGACAAAAATGCATGATATTAGCTATTGTGCTAGGGTGACAATATTGCAATTATGATCTATAATCTTTCTATCAATGGAGCATAGAATGTTGATGTTGAACAATACTTCCAAAATCCGTAGTTGTACATTGTCTAAAGGGTGTGTGTACACAATAGGGAGATATTATTATAAGTTTAGAGAAAAACTAAAAAGCAACATAATGTGTAAATTTGTAATCTATTTCTTTGAAAGAAACATTGTTTTGTTATCTATTTTCCATGATTATTGTATGAGCTTATGTGTACATGAAAAGTGAAGCTTCAACTAGTGTATGTTAATTGAACAATTGTCAAAATGTTTTTATTTTTCTTCTTTGTCTTCATTGTTTTGATGTCTTCTGAGAAAACAAAGACATGTAAATTGTTGGTGGTTTATTTAGCATAAATATTAATACAAGAACAACATGTATGAAGTGAATGACAACTACAATGAAATTTTGCAATTAAACAAATGTATAATAACACTTACAAAATATGGAATTTTGATATAGATTTCACTATAAATAATAGCATCAAAGTTCATTCATTTAGTAGACATAATGCATGAGAGAATTGTAGAAGTAAAGAAACAAAATGTAGATATAAATGTCTTGCAAAAGCAAAATGACTTGATAACCAATAAAAATTAGATGTAGTATTAGGAAAAACTCAACAAATCTTATATTATATATTAGAACATTCTAACATCATATTAATAAAATAAAATTTAGAATATAAAAATTATATGAAAAAACATGTTCACATTATAATTTATATATTAGGTCATCCCAACATTGTAATAATAATAGAAAATATAAACAAAATTTGAAATAAACAAACCTTAAATAAACAATAATAATAATAAAGAATATAAATAAAATTTGGAATAAACAAAGCTTAAATGAACAACCACTACAAAGAACAAAAACAAAAATGAGAAAAGAGGCAACAATTTCTAGTTGTAATGAAGATCTATTAGTTCACATTATTTTTAGAAGTAAAATTTGGAATAAACAAAGCTTAAATGAACAACCACTACAAAGAACAAAAACAAAAATGAGAAAAGAGGCAACAATTTCTAGTTGTAATGAAGATCTATTAGTTCACATTATTTTTAGAAGCAACTGACAATATAAAAAAGGAAACATCGCATCATAATTAAAAAATAACATCATAACAGAGTATGCAAATGTCTTTCAAAAAGATAAAGATTTCAATATATATCTTTAAATGTCTTATAAAGAGATCAATTGTGCTGAAAGCATGGGCAGTATAAACCTTGTAATCCAACATAATAGCCATAGTTTTTAAGCAATGTAAAAAAATGATTTTTTTTTTAAGGATAATGATTATAAAGAAAAATGAAATAGATGATAGATATAATGTAAGTGTGTTGAAAGGTTTTGATAAGTGTGTTGAAAGGTTTTGATATGAATTGAAAAAAAAAATATGAAGGTTGTATATATTTTGTGTTTGGTGTTTATTTTAGTTATTGTTAATAAAAAATTGGTTATTTATATTTTCCTGTTTCTGGAATAATAAAAATATGATATGAAAAGAAGATTTTTTTTGAAATATTATAAGTTTATGGTGTAACTCTCAATCTCATCTTCGCCGCATATTTTTTGGATTGAAAATTTGAGTTCATATGTTCAAGATATCCAAGTTTTCGTTCAATCCCTTGAAAAGCGTGTCTTCAATATGGATCAAAGTTAATTACATTTAAATTTCTGGGCTTGAGACCCTTGGTTTCTTCTTTAATTATCGAGTCAGAAACCCTTGGTTTCTCCTTTAATGAATGAAAGCTATGCAAGTATGTATTTTATGAATTTATGTTGCATAATTATTGAAGGAAATTTAGGTAAGGATTTCCTCAGCCAAAGTTTATTTCATAAAATTACATTATTGTATAATTGGATGCATTAATGAAAATAGGATACCTTAAGGTGTGGTAAAGGCTAGAGGCCTGTGGTATTTATAAAATTTGTTATCTTTTGAATGCATACATGTGATATAATAACATGTCATGAATTTATTGGTTATGAGCTAATAACTAAAACAATAAAGGGTATGACCCTGTTCTAGGAGTGAATTCCAATAAATCTAGTCATGCATGAGGCCATGACATGGTTGGATATGGAAAGGATTTTGTGCCACACAAGTATAGAATAGATAAGGTTTGGACTACAACCTTTTTGCTAAAATAAAGAGGACCACAAAATTCTATTCTTGGTGTAGTGTTTGGCTCGAAAAGGAAGACATTCAAATGGTTGAGAAAATAATAGGAAAGTGTATGGATGATGTGTCGAGGCATTGACCAAACCTTCCAAATCACCATGGTTGGATACATGACTTAAATAAATGGCATTATGAAATCAATGCAAGGGAGGATTGAATAGATATGCCTGGATAAATTGCACTCATGCATAGTGTGTAAGTGGTACAGTTGCACCTATACATGTTAGAGTTGTTTACACTTAAATGCATTTGTTGAATGCATCCAGGGTGCATATATGCATATATGATATTTAATGGAAATGATTATGCTAATAGGTGAAATTTTACAATTAATATTGATTCATAAAGTTGATAACATTTCAGGAGTTGTTAGATAATGAAATAAGAGAGTTTCAAGTTAAAGTAGTCATAATAAATCTATTTCATACGAATAGAGTAAAACCTTGGATGCTAATAATATATATGTAGAGAATGATAATTTCATTCTAGTTAATAAATAAATTGTTAGTTGTCATTGAATTGTTAAATATGAACAATCTAAGATCACTTTGTAAACTTTGAAATTGTTACAATACAAGTATATGGTATAATATACAGGTAGCACTAATAATCTCTTGGTTGAATGCAAGATGGAAACATTGCAGGAAAGTAGTCTCAAGTATGGTGCTACAAAAATCCATAATAGAGATTGATCCATGTTGTTTCAATAGTCAAGAAAATTATGAGATGGAACCTCATGCTTGGGAAAAACTCTTAATTTCCTTATACAAATAGTTCTTATTTTTAAATGATATTTTTATAATATTGTTTCATAATGACTATATGTGTGTGATATAGATGAGATAATATTTACTAAAGATGGAATGTTTGGGAAGAATTGATACTATTGCGACATTGGAACCTTAAATTGAAGATCTATAGTTGGGGTTCTGGTAATGAGCTGACGTGGTCCTTGTGTGTGAAATACTTGGCAAGATTGATCGTTAGGGGATTATATAGTAGTGAAAGGATGCTTGAGCCTGGAAGGGTGAGTGCAGTAAGGAAGAGGTGGCTCAATAATGACATAGTGATAAGAATTATTACTTTAAACAAATTTATGGAATAGAGAAAATGAATTCCAATTGAAGTATGAAGACATGAATTGGATGCTTGGAAAAAGAGCACCAGAAAGACAACAATATTCAAATCACAAAGGTATGGAGATTTTTGAATAATTGTAGAATATACATTGTATATAATGCATTGAGGACAATGCATAAATAAGGGGGAGGGGCATGTAATACCCCAGGTTGATCCCCAATCATAATTTTACATATGTTTTATAGGCTAGTGATTCATGATATTATAGACCAGAGTGCCTATGTCATTATTAGGCTAGAGAGCCTAGATGTTAAAAGGATAGTTAGCCTATTATTTTAAAATGTAATTACATTTAGATATTAATAAAAGTACATCACTTATGTAGACCTACCCAACAAAAGAGTCTGGGGGGATAAAATCCACTAGAAAGGGAAATGGGGGCTAAGAGTCTAGTAAAGGGGCTAAGCTAAGTGGGTTTAATCCTAATGGAATATTATATTAATATTACTTAAATACAAAGTATGGATATGAATATATTATAAATTTCAAAAGTAGGGACAAGGGATTCCCTTAGGTGCTAAGTGTCAGATATGGCACATAAAGATATATTTTGGGGAATATAGTGTAATTCCCCATCTTGGTTATCATTTGATCATCATTCCTTGATGATTCCACCTTTGTACCTGAGAACCATACTATGCATTCGTACCTAGATTAGGTAATCTTGGAAGCAGTTTTTGGATAGAATGGGACTGAAGAGATGGGTTTCCAGGCTCGTGTTGTTGTTGAAGAGATAGGTTGTCAGGCCCATGTGTTGTCAAAGAGGCATTTTGTTAGGCCCATGAGTAGTTTTCTCTGGGTGAGAAACTACTGGGAATTGTTCCTGAGTGCACTGGGAAATAGCTACAAGGCTCTGAAACTCCTGTCAGTCCTGTTACTGAAGCCCTGGAAGGGAAGTGGGGAAACTAGAGGACTGTTAAGTAGAGAAGGGGCACACTTCCTAGGGTGGGACAGGCATGTGGGGACTAATATATTGATCCTGATTTTATGAGTAGAATGAATTGAATACATATTATTATTATTGTTATTAACATAGAGACACAAGGAAAAATAACAAAGATACAGTAAAATTGGCTTCTATTCAATAAAGAAATACGGTGAAACTGTAAAATGTAGACTGAAAACAAGCTTGCTAGAATGGTGGGGGCTTATCTCTGAGAAGAGATGTGACGGTTGCACTCATTCACAAGAAGATGAGTACAATGAGTCTATGAAATCTTTTTTACAATAAACATGAATGCCAATACCCTAGACATCCAAAAAACTATCCCTAGGAGATGAAGCGCCAAACGTTATGTTGGCCCCATTGGGATAGGTTAGTACATCAACTTTCCGGGGTCATAACTTTTTCATATGATATTTGTTTTAGGCACATGATAGCCCATTGGAAAGGTATATTTGAGGACTGTTATAGTCCAAAAATTCCTTACCTATGCATACATGACACTGGCCTTTCCACTTACATATTTTTCCAAAATGTTGTTGAGGCTTCTTCTTAAAAAACATTTTTTTGGAAAGTGTACGTGCCCTATTGAACTGATAGCTCATGTACACATGCATTTTTTATGCTAGGTATCCCACGTACATATGTGAGCTACATGCTATTTACCCCGCTTTTACCTCCAAAAGTTGCAAAAAATATAAAATTTCAAGGAATTCGGCGAAGTTTACGGCCTATAGAGCATTTCCCAACCATTTTACCCCTTGTAGCCCGTCCCCAAACTGAATAACCATATTTTTCTCATATAAAAAGAGGTATAGGGGTGTCATTTAAAAATAAAATGAGGAGAATAAGAAAACTCTCCCAAAATCCCTTCCCATTCTTAGCCCAAGTTTTGCATCCTATTCTAAGTTTTGTCCTCAACCTTCCCCTCCATCCCTTTCTCCTTATACAACCCTTTCTCCTTTCCCAAGTGATAAGTTGGTTGTGAGAAGATAGTGTGGGATTGATGCACCAGGATCCATGATAGAGGAGATCAAACCTAGTTCGTGGAGCGATTGTTGATGAAGGTTGTAATCCTTTTGATCTTAATATTGAATAAAAGAGTTCATTCTTGTCCCGAAACATCATGTCTATATGATTTTATTGATTTATGCATTTTTTTTTATATTTGAACATTGAAAGTGATAAGTAGAGAATGCATGTGTTGTAGCATTATCATTGCTTTCCTATGTTTTTTGCAGATCGTCTTTGGGAGGAAACCCGCGATCTAGGAAGCTACAAAGGTGAAAGAGGTCTACACTAGACGCAAGGACTAAAGGTGCACCCATTTACCTTATTTCCTCACTCTTGTCATTAAGTTTAGATATTTTTTGGGTATCTTAAGGGTAGGAGAATATTTTAATGGAAGTCGGTACTCTTCATGTACCTACACCCAATATAGGGAGATTTTCCCCATAGCAGAATTGGTGACTCCACTGGGGAGTATCTCTAGGGTCTTAGTGCAAGATTTTGGTTTTATTCAGTTTTTTCAGTTTATTTTTTTCTTTTCCAGGTTTACTGAGTCAGTTTAGGGTCTTTGGTCACCTTCCAGGTTCCTACCAACCTTCTCTACCAAGTCAGTTATCCAATCCTTTTTTTCTTTTTGAAAATTTTCAGAGGTGTATGTGCCCTATCATTTGTTTAGCTTGCTTACATACATAGCCTACGTAGTATACTTCTCATGTACATACGTAGGCTTCTTGTGCACAACCTGTGTCTCTATGTTTTGGAAGGTTTTTTTTTTTTTTTTAATACTTTTTCTTTCCTGACAAGGAGCTTTGTACTTCTCAAGCCTTCTTGAAATTTTCATGGTCTCTGTTAATGGTCTTTGGTTAGGTTAAATATTTTGGTTTAACTTGCTCTTTGTAAGGAACCTGTGTTGTTCCTTTATTTTCTTTTGTTTTCTTTAGAGGCTTAGAGTGAGCCTATAAGCATTAGATCCTTCTCTAGATTCCAATGAATCCCTGTTTTTAGATGGTGGTGTAGGGTCTGTGTTAGTCTTGGGTTCATTTTCTCTTTATCTTATTTACACTTTGAAAAATCGAAAAAGATCATTTACTTGTGTTTTTCTTTTCCAATCATTTCAAAAAATAAAATAAAAATTGTTGCATTTAGTTATGCATTTTGTTTGGTAGTTGTAGCATAGGTTGTTTTTCACAAAAGAAAAGAGTTATTTTTCAAAGTTCCTTCTTTTCTATTTAACTGAAAGTTTAGTAGTTTTTATTTACATTGTAAAATGAAAAGCTCATTTTAGGAAACTATTGGCAGTATAGAATCTTGGAATACTATTTTGAAAAGTTTACATTTACAAATATTTAAAAGCCATTTCTTTCAATTGAAGAACCTAATTTTATTTTGCACAAATGATCTAAAGTTTTTATTCTCATTCGTCTCTTGTAAACACCATAAGTTGCACATCCATATCCTTTTGAGTAAATCAAGCCAATTGAAATCAACGTTTAATACTTAAAATCAATTAGACTTTTGTTTGTAGGGTTCACCAAGTAGCCTAAGCTCTAGGGCCTTGAAATAGGTGTGGAGAGGAAACTCTTCAAGGCCACTTGAACAAACATAAGAGTATGTTATAGGGAGTGTTAGAGTCCATTGTTGTAAGAGTCAGGAGGGACCCCCCTATAACATAGGGGATAAGAACAAGGTCATGTATGGAAAGGTAGAGGAGATAACCCCTCCAAAGTTGGACCGAGCATAGTGGGGATTGTATATTGAGGATCTTTCTTGGGAATTACAATGATCGCATTTGACTACGAAGCCTTGTGGACCTTGAATTTGTTCGATATCCTCAGTTGTCTTCCAAACCATTTTCCTTCAGTACCCTTGAAAGGATTTGGACTTTGTTATCCTGCTTATTATGATCAGCTCAATTGTCGACTATACCCACCTGGAGACTGGCTGTGATATGGAAACACAGTTTCTTGTTCTTAGGTCCTTACATGGTTGACTGCATGGGTATACCGTGGTACCTAGGGTAGACGTCAGATCATTCTTTGCAAAGTATACCCAAAGGGTGTTTCCATGTTCGAGTTACATTTGCACTGGTAAGTTCCTCTAGTGTCGACTGGTGTAACTGTTCTTCCTGCTAGTCAGTTTTTTGCTTAATTTCTCATTAGGAACTTTTTAGTGTGTGCTATTTTTTTTGCGCTAGATTGAATTTACAGTGTCGGTTGATCATTTCACAAGGTGGAAGATCAACATCTTCTTCGTTCACGTAGGCTTCAGGGCCTGTCGCTGGTTACTTTAGAGACACCTCTACCACCATTGAGGCACAAGCTAGATCAAGAGGAATCATTTGAAGCTATCGGGCCACAAGAAAATGTGCTCGAGCCATCTCTCAGAGAAGACTTTTCTACACTGGAGGAGTCCATTTTTTCTCACCTTTAAGTTGAAGGCTTTAGGCCCGCAAACCCTCCAATCACTGACTTATCAGTGTTGCTTCTAATTTATATATTCCCTCCTAAGATGACTTCACCTAAATGCCAGTTTGTTCGGAAAGTGGCGATGGAAGAAAATATTGATACTTCGACAAGGAGTCCTCATACTCCTATCCCAGTTGTCGCAGGAGGGGTTGTTGTACCTCCTACCCCACCTCCGCCTGTCAAGACTATGACTGTCCAGAAACCCACTACTATGGGAAGTGGCACATTCCCTTTGAAAACCTTTACCATTGTTCCCTCTATCCAAAACACGTATGAAACTCCATTTTCATATGGGATGTCAGGTTTTGACTCCAGTTCGGTTCTAACCTACTCTACTCTACAAACCATTGGTCTGGGGGCAAGGAGCTCTAATGCTACCTTACAAGGATCCGCCATGGGCACCACTGCCTTGTTCAATGCTATCCCTTATGGTGGAGGTCACATCCCTTCTCTGTCCCCTTCACTCAGAGTCACTTTCCAGTAGTCGATCGGACTTAATACCAACTCTATTTTGTTCGGTGGAGGGAGAAATCGACCTCAATCCTACATGATTCTGGTGGGATCTATTCCTTTTTATTTGTTCAATTCATTTGGAAAGAACTCTTTCTCATTGTCTTCTTTCTCGGCTGGGGGAAACCCCATCTTTGGTCAAGAAAACCCTATACAAGGTTTCATTCCTTTGCAGGGAGCGATGACATGAGTTTACTCCTCAAAAGGTCTTGGAAATCCATGGCAAGGATAATTTCCCTCAAAAGGGATGTCGATCAGAGGAAATCGTTCCCACACTTAGTGGAATCCTAGGAAGGGTTGAGTACCTATTATAGGAGAGTCGATTGGGGGCATCCCCAACCAAGGTCCTTGGAACAGTGCACAGGGAGCAATCCTTGCACAAGGCATGTCATCCAACTTCAGGAATCAATTGATGATGCATAATCAAACGCAAGTCCATTTTTCTAGATAGGGCCACCATGGTCTCCACCAAAACCATGTCCAGCAGTCAAAATTTTCCTAGAAACATGGTGCCAGCAAAAATCTAGGCCCTTATTTTCATGTGAATCCACCACAACCGAGCCTACCTTTTCTGACAACTTTTCATTTTCCAGAATTGTTGAGACTTTTGAATAACCCGATATGTCATGATACCCATTGGCCTCCCATGCCAACTAAGTTTCCCTCAGACATTTCTAAGTTCGAAAGGAAATCTTGGAGAAGATCCAGGTGATCATGTGATGACATTCCATTTATGGTGTTCATCCAACTCGTTAAAGGATGGTTCCATTCAGTTGCGCATTTTTCAACGCACTGTTATAGGGGGTGTCACAAAATGGTATATCGAGCTCGACAGGTCGAAGTATGCTTACTTTAATGACTTGTAAATGTTATTCTTAAACCATTTCCAATTACCAGTAAGATACGATGTCGCCACCAAGTTGTTGGCCAACTTCGAGCAGACGAAAGTCAACCATATTTAAGACCACATTCGAGAATGACGACAATGAAAGAGTTTGTTCAAAGTTAAGGTCCCTCCCACATTTTTTCTCGACTGGTTCCTAAATTCCTTGGTTACTTTCATATCCAAAGATGTCGTGACATCTGGGGTTTTTTCTAAAGAAGAGACTATCATGAGAGCCCAACAACTAGAGTTAATTTACTCTCAATCCGATATGCTATACAAGATCATGCCCAACGCACCATGGTCAACTTTCGACAAGACCAAATAGAATTTTGGACCTCATGCTAATGGCATAATAGGCCCAGTAAAGAGTAATCCCACAGATCAGTTTTCTAATCAGTTACAACAGTTATCGATTCAACAGAATCTGTCCAGCCAAACTTCTAGTTCAGTTGACCCCATAACCCAAATTTCGAATGTACACATTGTGCAATCGAGAAATCCCAAGGGTAACTAGTAAACTGAGGTAAACAGAAAGCCTAAAAACAAGAAGCATAAGTGGGATAAGAAGGCTACAAATAACGTTGGTGAGGGAAAGAATGAAAATAGAAAGCTGAAGATTTTGTGTAAGATTTGCATGGATGACCACTTGACTCACCAATGGCCTTGGCTTGAGGAAGCCCAAAATCTATTGGCACAACAATAGTCTATCATGTTAACAAACCCTTTTCCACAAGGGAATTTTTTTTCTCAAGCTTCCTCATCCACAAGCACGCTTTGGCGATGTCAGGGAGCCCTCCCCAACTAATACTAAAAATGGGGCCGTAAACATTTATATGATGAAATTCGAAGCTAATCTACAGACTAGGGATAATAACTATGGAATGCCATAATCTGTTGAGAATTACAAAGAGGCCTCCAAACCATTAACTCCTCTTAAAATTGAGAATATAGTGGGAGAAACAATGACTCACATCTCTAAAGGTGCATTCAAAAAGGATTCTCACAACCCAAACGTAAGGGTTGCGCATAATTACTCCATCATGGAGGATCTGGCACAAGCTCCTTGTGCAATGTCCACTCTGGAAGTTCTCTAGACATGCCCCTCACAGATGAAAGCATTGTTGTCTGCCTTAAGAGCGGTTGATACCACTAACTCAAGAATGATTGTTTTTGACCCTATAGACCATAAAACTCATCTTCCTCACCATGTTTCTTTCCATATAGTAGTGGTGTATGCCACAAAATCATTGACATGGAACATTTTTTGTATGGTGGTTGATGAGGGTGCCTTGACTTGTGTGATTTCATTGGCATGTTGGAAGTCCATCAACCAACCTGAGTTGTCTCTTTCGCCCACATTGCTAATTGCGTTTGATAGTCGATATTTCAAACCACATGGAATAATTCCCTCTTTCCCCATGTAGTTGGAGGGAAAACCTGTGTGCATCGAAGTAGAAGTAGTCGATATGCCTCTCGACTACAATATTTGTTAGGGCATAGTTGGACCTACACTATGACAATAGTTGTATCCATCATTTTTTGGGTCTTATGTTTTCCTCACGAAGGTCGGATCATAACCGTTGATCAGTTATCCTTCTCTCATATTGACCCTTCATCCGGGGCATCCACGTTCTCGATGATTGAAAACCCGCAGTGAGGTACTGTCAACTTAGGTGCTCGATTGTTTCCATATTTAATGGGGACTTTTGATTATCCACCACCTGCCAATGATGTTAGGCTTGTTTCGGTTGTCCTCGACTAGCCGAAGACTGCAATTTTTAAAGTCACATATTTTAGAATGAGTTACTTTAATGACCCATGGATTTTACCTTCCCCATCAACTTCAATGGAATGGGTAGGGAACCTTGGAATGGCTATGCCCTTATCCATTGTTGAGTTTCCATACAGGATTTTCCAACAAACCTTAGCCAACCCTGATTCAGCTCCTCCAGAGGAGATAGATCATGTTCTCAAGCCTATTTGGGATCAAGACTCTCTCGCCACTCACAACCCTTTGGACTTAGTATTTCCCTCCGACGAGGTGATCTTGGAGGCAATGACTGGGCTAGATAGACCCTAGGATGATCTTCACCACAAATCTTATTTCTTACCCGAGCTTAAGAGAATAGAGGCAGGAGAGTTTGTTACGACCATGAACGGAGATGCCCCTTTTCCTATTAACCCTCTAGTTATGCAATGAATATATTCCGATGGAAACATGGAAAGTATAGCTAAAGCAGTTTCTATTAACATCTCTAGAACCCCTGGCATCATGTAAAATGTCTCCGTCAAAGTAGATTGTTCTCCCGAAGAGATTCAGATCTACATTGAATTGTTTAAATAATTATACAACCTCTTTTCCTGGTCTTATGAGGATATTATAGGCATTAATCCATGTATCATTAAACATGAGATCACAACTTAACCTGATGTTAAACTTGTCTGACATAAGATTCTCCGAGTCAATCCTCACAAAGCAGCAACCATAAAGGCTAAAATAGAGAAACTCATCAAGGTTGGTTTCATCTATCATGTGAAATTAATGGAATGGGTATGGAACCATGTTCTTGTCAACAAGAAGCAAGGTATGATCCACGTATGTATGGACTTTTGAGACCTGAAAAAATATTTCTCGAAAGACAATTTTCCAACCCCATTTATTGACCATATTGTCGATGAATGTGCGGGTTGTGAGGTCTTTTTTTTCATGGATGATTTTTCCGAGTACAATAAAATTCAGATCAAGCCCGAGGATCAACATAAAATGAATTTTATTTGTCCTTGGGGTACATTCACGTATAGAAAAATGCCTTTTGTCCTTAAGAATGATGGAGCCACTTTTCAATGGGCCATGTTTTTTTCTTTCCACGACCTCAAACACATAGTCGAGGTGTATCTTGATGATATTGCATCACATTCTCATAAGAGATCTGATCATCCTGCCCATTTACGACTTATCTTTGAGAGGTGTCACTACTATCGGATTCGCTTGAATTCCAACAAGTGTAGTTTTTGTGTGACATTGGGACGCTTGTTAGGTTTCATCATGTCAAATAATGGGATCATGGTCGATCCTCTGAAGGTTTAGGAAATAGTTCAATTTCCTCCCCCACGCATAATCCCTTAGCTTCAAATTCTACAAGGGAAATCCAATTTTATTCTGTGTTTTTTTGCCAACTATGCCGATATTACTAAATGCTTTATGCATATTTTGAAAAAAGGGGTCCCATTTTGTTGGGTTGAAGCGGCTCATCACTCTTTCAAAGTGTTAAAATGTTCCCTAATGTCTTCCCCTCTGATCAATCCTCCATATTATGGCAAGGATTGCTTATTGTATTTGGCTGCCACAGAGTCTACCATTGGTATGGTCTTGGTCCAAGAGGATGGCATACTCGAAGAGCACATTATCTACTATATTAGTTGAGACATGGTTGGACTAGAACTCAACTACACACATGTTGAGAAACTTTCTTTGTAATTTGTCCATGTTGTCCAAGGGTTTAGTCATTACATATTACTTTGAAAAACCATTGTCATTGACTTCATGAACCCTTTTCAGTATGTGTTAACACAATGGGTCATCGACGGGTAAATCATTCAATGGATAGTTATCCTGCAAGTGTTTGACTTGGATTTTGTTTCGATGAAATCTAAAAAGTCCCTGGTCTTTGTTGAAATAATCTCAGAAATTCCAGTCAAAAGTGGTGATATTCCACCCAAAGAGTCACCAATCAATGAAGACCTTTTTCTTATTTCATCTTTAGACCCTTGGTATGGAGATATACTTGTGTATCTTCATACTTTCAAGTTCCCTTCTTCTACTTCTCACGATGAGCGTCGATGAATATGCCACCAAGCGAGGAACTATATTATCCTCGATGACACTTTATATCATCGAGGAGTGGATTTCATTCTCCGTCGATGTCTCACTCACAAAGAAGCAAAGATTGTTTTAAACGACTGTCACACAAGATGATGTCACAGTCATCTGTCTAGGTTGGCAACAACCCAAAATATTCTTCACGTTGGATACTATTGGCCTTCATGAATGAAAGATTGTGTTGAGGAAGTCAAGAAGTGTCACTCATGCCAAATATTCTCTTATAATATGTGGTAACTCCCAACTCCCATGTTCCCAGTTATTTTCATTGGTCCCTTCACCAAGTGGGGGATTGATTTCACTATATGTCACCAAGTTTCAATGAGGGTGCATTGCTATATCATCGTAGTAGTAGACTACTTACTAAGTCGGTCAAAGCTATGTCGACATTCAACAATGATGGGGAAATGACTTCACTTTTCATTTTTAACCAAATCATAGGCAGGTTCAGTATTTTGAAGGAGATTGTCACAAACCATGGTAGTCACTTCCAGAACAAAATTATGTTTGAATTAACATCAAAATTAGGGTTTAAACAAGAACATTCATCACCTTACTACTCACAAGTGAATGTTTAGGTAGAGGATGTTAATAAGTCTATCAATACTATTCTTCAACAAATGATTAATTTGGACAAGTCAAATTGGCATTTAAGGTTGTATTCGACACTTTGGGCTCATTGAACTTTAGTAAAGACTACTACCATTTTTTCTCCTTTCCAACTCATTTACAGGATGGAAGTAGTCTTTCCCATTCAATTTAAAATCTCTTCTCTTAATTTGGCAGTAGAACTATTGCTTGACACTACATCTCTTGAGGAACATATTTTGTATCTCGGGAAGCTCAATGAGTAGCGTTGAGATGCAGCATTGGCCAACAAGGCTCACAAACAATGTGTCAAGTGTCAGTATGATTGGTCCATCCTCCCTCGGATTTTATTTGAAGGATATATTAACCTATTCTATGACCAAGACAAAGATCCCTTGAGAGCAGGCAAGTTCAAACCCATGTGGTTCAGACCTTTCATTGTGAAAAAATTCTTATAAAAGGGTTCTTATCGACTGGTTAATTTTGAGGGTCAAACTTTATTGGAGCCTAGAAATGGGCTCTACCTTAAGAAGTATTTCACTTAGTTCAGTCACCTAAGCATGAGTTCTTGTATATATGTATATTTTTTTATACAATCTTATCTTTTTTTTTTATGGGCATGTAGTCATTATGTTTTCTTTTCACTTTGGCAGATATCAAGTGAATCTGAAGTCTATGTTGGGTTGGTGGATGGTGTTATCCGACACACTCAAAGGATTTCTTCTGCATCTTGGGTGATTTTTTCACCTTTTGGTCAGTTGATATCTTCTGGAGGTATTTGTCTAGGTGAAGAAACCAATAATGTTTCCAAGTGAAATGCAATAATAGAATTACTACGTGATTCCGTGTCACATGGTATTTCTCACCTCTAGGCTTATCTAGATGCTCAATTGGTCATGTCTCGGTTAAATGGGGTATACCGTGTTTACAATCCCACCCTTCACCGACAATTCCTTAGGGTATTTCTCTTAGATTTTTTTTTTTATTATATTACTTATATTCATGTTCCTAGGAGATCTAATCAACTAACCAATACATTGGCTAATAAAGTATTAGATTGTCATGTTTCTCACACATAAAAGTAAAACACACACATACACATGTAGATACAATTGTAGAAAATGTTTATCCATAAGACAAAAAATATGTATATATAATATATCCCAAAAGATAGTGTCATGAGTACAAAGTGGGCCATAAAGCCTCAAATAGAGTCGGTATACATCATTGAGATCAAGCCCTCAATAGGGAGTACAAAAAGTTCCCTCGGTACATGTGTGCTCCAATGCTAACTATGGTCTAGGACTATTGGCTCTGCTATAATGAACCACGAAATTCACAAGACACCATAAAAACTATACCTAAGTCTTGGGCACCCCTACTACAGGTGGTTGCATAGCTGGGGGAAGGTCCTCTATCTCTTCCATTGGCACTACATGAGTGAGAGTTGTCAAGTTCCTCTCTATTGAACGCAGTACTCTCTCAACCCCTTCGACTGGGGTTCCTCCTCCAACTATTGGTCCTCCTACTCCTGCTTGTTCGGCCTCTGGTCGAGGACGACGCCTGGTCCTGGTGAATTCAGTCAGTCACACTGGTCCCACATATTTATATAAAGGATCTTTGAGTTAGTACTTTAAAATTAACATAAAAATGATAATANAGAAAAAAAAAAAAAAAATTAAAAGTGTGTTTACCTATCTCACCGCACTCCTCGTCAGGGAGCATGCGCATATTAGGATCCCTCAGGAAATTGATCCCTACATATGGATAGTCCTCAATCACAGGAATTGGATGGGCCTACCAATCAAACAGATTTTCATCAAAGGCCTCTTGGACTCTCCCTCCACCTTATTATACATGGATTCCCTAGGTATAACCTTTACTTCATTTTGGTGTCCATGCTTTGAGTTTTATCCATAGGCCTGGGAGTAATTTAGTCTCGCCATGATTATGTATTGAAGCCTCATTCTTCTTTCTAGTCATCATTCTTTTATTTTCCCATAGAAATACCTAAAGAGCATGGTTTGTTGTCTTTCAAGCTTGCTTAAACTTTGAAAGAAACATCTAATGACAGCGCATTTATTCTTTTTTGTCTCATCTAAATTACTTGAGAAAAGAAGGCACCCCTGGAGTCTTCTTTAATCCCTTTTAGGACTCTCTAAAATTGAAAAGATTGTCTTGCGATCTTGTTTCCCTTCATGCTTTCCAAACCCAAATTTGAAGGAACATTTGTTCGGTGGTAGTTTACCCCTTTTTTGGTCCGGACAGTTAATTTATGAATAAATCTATTCCCTAGCAGCTTCGGTTCTCTAGGAGAGTATTCTCAGGCATAAGTTTAATCCATTTTTAGGCTTGAGGGACTAAATTTTTTCAAAAGGGCCATTCTCCTTGGTTTTGGTTTATCTCTTTTTCGGGTATTGGAGATTAATTACGAAAAAGGAACCCTCTTGGAGTCCATAGTTAATCTCTTTTTAGACTCCCTAAATATGAAAATATTTTCGAGTGACCTTGTTCCTTTCACACTTGTTAATTGGTTCAGAAAGAACATCTATTTGGAATAACTTTAACCCTTTTTCTGGCCAATAGATTATCTAGGAAAAAGGTATGCCTTGGGAGACATGTCTCACCAAGAGAGTTCTCCTAAGTTATATTTTATACCATTTTGGGTTAAGGAGACTAAACATAGAAAAAGGTTGTGAGTCCATAGTTAAGCTCTTTTCAGAATCCTTAAAATTGAAAACATAGCCGAGTGATCTTGTCTCTATCACACTCATTAAAATGGTTTTGAAGAGACATCCTTTCGGTATAAGTTTAACCCTTTTTAGAGCCAAGTGGACTAGTTATGAAAAATGAACTCTTTGGAGTTTTCTTTTAGTGTTTTTTCACTCTCTAAACATGAAAAACCATCGAGCTTACCTTCTTTGGGCCCATAAAAATTCATATGGAAGGAGTCTTGTTGTGTCATACTTAATCACATCACATGTCACATCCTTGCGTCTTTGGACTAATTCTAACTCCATGTTGCTATTAACTGAACCTTCAAATCATTCCTTAAATGCAAGCCTTGCAACACATTTTCCTTAGCGATCTGACACCTTGACCCATGGAGGAATTTTCCCGAGTGTCCTTATCCTGCACATGTCTCATTGCATTGAGAATCAGCATGTTCCATCTGCTTGGAACTAGCTTGTTTTCCCATCACACTAGTTTCTCCTTTGTAATGTAGCATTCTTTTATTCTTTTTCAAGCTCACTAAAAATTTGAAAAAGACAAAAAATATATATATATTCCAAAAAGAGGGTGCGTGATATACATTCGGTTTTTTTTTCGAAAGCAATATAGTCTCTCTTGGACAAATAACATCCTTTTGTTTGTTCGCCAAGCATTAAGATTTAGTATGAACTTAGGAAGTTGTTATCGTTACATAGAGTTGTGTCCTCCTCCATTTGGTTACTCTTCCAAACATATGGAGAGTTTTTGGTGCCTCCTATATCACATACTTATGTCAATATTCAACTGCCTAAGTGTCATCATTTTGTTGTGATTTTTTCCAAGGTAATTTTTATCCAACTTGATTTGTCCTTTCTTGTGTTTATCTCTTGACTTTTGTTAGTCAGTCATCCTGATATTTCAATCAAGTTCAACTTCAAAATCAATGAAGTTTTGTGCCTGATGATCGAGATCCTCCAATATTTCCCCGACGACATGTTGAATATTTGTTGGTAGTGATTCTTACACTCCAATTGTAATCCTACATGAGTCTTGAATATATTGAATTTGTTTCTCAAGCTATGAAGTCCTCATTTCTAGTCGCAGGAATCAATGCTTCCTGAAGATGCATATTATATTGTACTTGTATATTTTCAATTGATTTTGATATGTAGATCCACTATGCATTTCTCATTGATACACTTTATATAGACATTTATATGACATGGATATGCAGTGTACTTGATTGGAAGCCATGCTTAGTTCCTCCCGAGCATGGGTATGTCCGCCTCAGAGAAATTATCGTTGTTTTGTAGATGGCACGCTCCCGAACGCTCGTCCCGGGCTCACTCGACTTCGTTCCTTCCCACTGGTAAAGATATTGTAACACATTTTGGCCATCAGTTTCTCTTATGACCTCACACATTATAGGGGCATATGTTATAGTCCAAAAATTCCTCACCTATGCATACATGACATTGGCCTTTCTACTTACATATTTTTCCAAAATACTACTGAGGCTTCTTCTTAAAAAACCATTTTTTGGAAAGTGTACGTGCCCTACTGAACTGATAGCCCCCGTACACACATGTGTTGCATGCTAGTTATCCCACGTACATACATGAGATTCATGTTAGTTAGCCCGCGTTTACCTCCAAAAATTGCAAAAAATATAAAATTGCGAGGAATTCGGCGGAGTTTACGGGCTATAGAGGGTTTCCCTACCATTTTACCCCTTGTAGCCCATCCCCAAACCAAATAACCATATTTGTCTCATATAAAAATAGGTCTTGGGGTTTCATTTGAAAATAAAAGGAAGAGAATAAGAAAAATATGCCAAGATCCCTTCCTCTTCTTAGCCCAAGTTTTGCATCCTATTCTGATTTTTTGCCTTTGTCTTCCCCTCCAACCCTTTTTCTGTATACAACCCTTTATCCTTTCGCAAGTGATAAGTTGGTTGTGAGAAGCTAGCATGGGATGGATGCACATGGAGCCATGATAGAGGAGCCCAAACCTAGTTCATGGAGTGATTGTCAATGAAGGTTTTAATCATTTTGATCTTAATATTGAATAAAAGAGTTCATTCTTGTCCCAAGACATCATTTCTATATGATTTTATTGATTTATGCATTTATTTTTATATCTGAACATTGAAAGTGATAAGTAGATATTGTATGTGTTGTAGCATTATTTTCCTAAGTTTTTAGCAGGTCATCTATGGGAGGAGACCTGAATTATAAGAAGTTGCAAAGGAGAAAGAGGTATACACTAGCCGCAAGGACTAAACTTTCACCCATTGACCTTCTTTACTCTCTCTTTTCATTCATTTTAGATAGTTTTGGAGTAGCTTAAAGGTAGAATAGTATTTTAAGGGAAGTGAGTGTTCTATTTGTACCTAGACCCAATATAGGGGAATTTTCCCCATAGAAAGGAATACACATTATGTTGTCAAAATCTAACTCCATTTATAGTCTGACTGTGGTGAGCCATAAAAACGTTCTTTAGGAACTCAAAACGGTCTCAAAAGTTTAGGGCCCGAAAAATAGGAAACAATTGCCAAACTAAAAAACTGCCAAGATGAGCTAGTCGGAATAGGTGGGTGGCCACCCATACCCACCTGGATCAATAATCTCCCATTAGGAAGAAATTTTCTCCATTTCTTTGAGTTCCCCCATCAGATGAGGAAATTTCTGTTTAATTTGGCCCCGGGTGAGCCACTTGCCTTGGTGAAGGAGTTGCCCCACTTTGACAACCTAATAAATTTGGATCCTCTGTTGGCGAGTGCCCTTGAACTTTGTGTCCATGATATGATCATTGGATGCATGTTCCATGTAGTCTGTGTTGAGATATTTTGGTGTCAAATATTTTTCTATCTCTCAGGTGTCCAATAATGGTGGAAAATATGTCTGAAGGAGATCCACATTGAACACTGGGTCAAATCCAAAGAAGGGGTAAATGTTGAGCTCAAAAGAATTGTCTCCAGCAACCTTGCTGATGGTGTAAGTTCCATAACAGAGTGGATGAAGCTTCTAATGGGGCCCTGTAAGGATTTATTTCTGCAAGTGCAACCAAACTGTTTCTCCCACTTGAAACTTGTGTGGCACCCGATGTTGATCATGGTGTTGCTTGTACTTGGGATTGGACTTCTGTAAGATATCCTGAACCTGTTAGTGAATGTGATGGATTTTCTAAATGAATCGACTAGATTTTTCAGCTTCAGTTTGAACATGGGAGGAGTTTGTCGGGGTGGTCGCAAGGGGTAGTGCAACATCCATGGGACCGAATGGTTGAAATACCAACCCCGCCTAAAAGGGGTTGTGGCAAGTTGAGCTATGTATGGATCTATTGTAGCTATGTTGAACATAGGGAAGACTCTCATCCCATGTGTTGGGGTGCTTGGAATTGTACATGCGTAGGATATGCACAATCTTAGAAATCGATGACCTCATTTTGGCCATCCGTTTGGGGGTGGAAGGCAGTGGATATGGTGACCTTGGTTTCTAGCAGTGACTAGAGGCTCGACCAGAATGTGTTGAAGAACTGACTGTCCTAATCTGAGATAACATTTTGTGGTATCCAAAAATGTACCCACACTTGTTCAAAGAATATCTTTGTAGTGGCCTCCATTGTGATGCTCTTCTTGCAGGTGGCCATAATCACCATCTTGGAAAAGTGATCAACAACCACAAAAACACAGTCATTTCCTCACTTGGTGGATGGAAGGCCTGACATGTAGTCCATTGAGATGGATTATGAGGTCCTGTTAAGAGTAGGAATGGGGGTTTACGAGCCTTGTTTCTTAGTAGTCGGTTTGGCAATAACACAGTTAGTGTAGGACCCGATATATGTGTTTACATCCTTTAGAAGTTTTGTCCAGTAGAAATGTTGGTGCAACACTGCCACTTTATTTTCCATTCCCAAATCATCTTCACTCGCTCTCTTGATGGAACACAGAGATGGCCCAGATGGCACAACATCTCATCCTGAAGATGGAAATTAGTGACAGTTTCATTTTCACCCAATATATGGTAGGTGGTGGCAAAGTCATGATATTTCTCATAGAGGTGGTGCCATCTGGAGGTATTGTGGCCTCAAGAGTCTAGCATCGTGGTGAGTTCCGCAACTAGAGGTCAGTTGAGGAAATCAGTGATGTGATTGGTACTTTCTATCTTATACTTGATTTTGAGGTGGAACTACTGGAAGTAGGTGGATCACTTATGATGGCGGTCATTTTTCAATTTTCCTTGTGTCTTCATGAACTTCCTTAGCATATGATTAGTGTGGATGATTGTCTCCTTTCCGAGAATGTAATTCCTCTACTGGAGGAAGGCCTACATAATGGCGTACATTTCTTTGTCATAAGTAGGGAACTTACGAATGACATATGAAAGTTTCTCACTATGATAGGCCATGGGGTGGCCATGCTGAGTGATAATTGCGCTCACAACATATTCTAAAGCATATGTCTCGATATCAAAGGGATGTTTCAAGTCAGGTAATGAAATCACTGGGGATGATCACAAGAGTTGTTTCAAATCATCGAATGCTTGTTGTTGGGATAGGCCCCACACAAACTTTTCCTTACCACCACCCCTAGTTACTTGGCTAAGGGCCCATGCAATATGGGAGAATACCAATATGAACCTAGGATAGAAATTGGCAAGGCCTAAGAAGATTTGAAGCTCAGTGACCGTGGTTGGGGATGGATAGTCATGGATGACTTGGATCTAGGTTGGATCCACATGCACACCATGCTCATCAACAATGTAGCCTAGGTATTGGACCATGTCCATGCAGAAGGAGCATGTTTCCAAGTTGGCATATATCTTGTGCTACCACAGAGTGTGCAGAACCTACTAAATATGTTGCAAGTGTTTCTCCCAAGTCTTGTTGTAGATGAGGATGTCATATAGATGCACAACTACAAAAGGGTTGGTGAAAGGCCACAAGATATCGTCTATAATCCTCATGAACGTTGTTGGGGCATTTGGAAAACTAAAGGGAGTGACCAACATTTCAAAAGAACCTTTTTTTGACTTGAAGGAAGTATTCCATAGATATGTCTGCTCTATTGGGACCTGATGGTAGCTAGAATTTAGATAAATCTTACTGAATTATTTTTCCCCCTTGAGTTGATCAAGGAGATCATCGATTCGAGGAATTGAGTAATGATTCTTGACTGTGATTTTATTTAGGGTCCAGTAATCAATGAAGAGTCGCCAGGTCCTATCTTTCTTCTACACAAGCATGATTGGGCTTCCACAAGTTGATGAGATGGGTCATATGTGCCCTTTTTGGAGTAGTTCTTGGATCTGACGCTTGATATCCTCATTTTCTAACAGAGAGAGGTGATATACTAGTCCATTGGGTAGCGGTGCGTTGGGGGTCAAATCGATGGAGTTCTTGACTTGATAGTGCAGAGGTGCCCCAATAACTAATTATTGAGGAAAAAGTATGGAAAACCTTAATCAAGCATTTTCAGATCTTGTCAGGCTAAGATAAGATAGTTGGGAATGTCACCTGAGGTTTATAGCCTCAAAAATAATCGTTTAATCCAAAAATATTAATTACAAAGGATCAACGCTTATTTTTATGTGTTATATATAACAATTCAAAAGAAATAAAATTAAACAAATATACATAAGTGTGTACAAAAATTTCACAAATGAGTACATGGAGATAAAAGAAAAAGAATGAACCATATCATTAAAACACATATGTGATACTGAAACAATAATCTGATTTTTTTTCATTTATTTCATTATGAGATACAAAATTGAGTTCTCTTTACAAACCCCTAGAGGGTAGGGACCAAAGTTAGATTTATAAGCCTTCGATGGGCACCATACAAAAAGACTCTGACAACAAGAAGAAAATTGAAGCTAAAGATCAGGATCAACTTGCCACAAAATGTTGTCACTTGACTCTGCAAGATATTCTTTATGATTCATGAAATTCAATTCATAAACAAACAAGAATACACAGACTGCCAAAGATAAATCATACACCTTTAAAGCAAGTTGTTGATATATGTGATTCAGTTTTAGAATCTTGTTGCCTTGAAGAAGACCATGTTGTCATCAAGAGGGTTAATCCTTCTGGTAAACTCAGAATGAATGAAAATTGAAAAGTATCTCACTAGTATAGAGAAAACCTTATGGTTGTATTTCTCCTTATATCCCCCTTATCTCTTCACTTCATTGAGCTTTTATTTCTTCTCAACAAGTTATGGTAGTTCAACTACCTTTCTTTAGTTAAGCGAAATTAGCTTAACTAATTAGTTTGAAACAAATAAATAATAATAATATATATAAAGAAGGGTCTTAAATAATAACTAAATATGTGGGGCCCCTTGTGACTCCCAATTATTTCCTTTAATAATCATCAAACATGAAATATAAAAAATCAACTATTATATTTCCAATATATCCTCCTTATAACTCCCATTTTCAAAATTATGATCAAATATTTTAAATATCAACACAATAGAACCTAATCATATCCAAAAAAGTGTTATATCCATGATGTCCCAAAAAGAATGCCTAAATATATACTTGTTGTCCAAAACTTTGTCCAAGTAAAAATATTGTCTTTAACATATAAACCAACATTAATCATCATCAAAATCCATATTTACTATGAGAGGCATTATGCCTCTTCTCATTGTTGTCTTCTCACTTTTGTGGCATCCTTTGACTTTTTAGAAACTTGAGTTTGAACTACAATGATAACATGAGAACAATCATCCTTAAGATGAAGGTGGGAGGAAATAGATTTGGAAGACTCCTTGGATGAGTCGGAGAGAGTAGCTACCCCTTTTCCTTTATCCTGCACAGGTTTGGGAATATTGGTTTTCAACCTCTTACTAGCATGAGATGACTGCATCGGTGAGGCCACATGATCAAATTGGGAAATTTAATGTTTTGGTGTAGGTGGAGGGTGTAATAGCAAGGATGTAGTGGGCCAACCGTGGTTTTTAACAATAGGCTGGTGGACAATCTTTTGCAAACCATCATTGTTGGGTGGTTCTGGTTGCATTGATACATGAGGAGGGACTGGGACACCAGAGAGATTTTTATGTGCTTGGAAGGGAGGTCTTTTGGGTCGGGGCCAAAGGATTCCATGGCCAAGTAGGTTGAAGAGCCCAACTTGGAAAATATGGTTCAATTCATATGGATCAACATAGAAATGTATGGAAACCTGGGGTTTTCTATGACCCCTCTGCCATTACTGCCCCTACTGAAGAATCTCATCCTACAGAAATGTTACAATTAGTTGTGAAATCTCTCAAAACTCCATGCATCAATACCTTACCAATATAAAATCAAAGGTTGGCTCTATCATTCACAACAAAAGCGCAAGCAATCCATCCATTCATCATATTTCTCAAATCATTAATTAATTGCTATTGAACAGGGAATGATAGGGCTATTGGGAAGATGAGGGGTTGATAATGAATGAAAAGTGGTATAATGGAGAAGAACCACTAGAGGATATTGTTCAAGAAAACACAGATGTAAATTCAATATAAAAACAATATTTCCATTTCCAAATTTCAAACGCCAATCACTTTCTTTTTCTTATATTATTTCTGTTGAAATGTCATTCACCATAACAGAACAGGGAATTACAATGAATTTGGGAATATGGTGGGATTGTAAGGAGTGAAATATGGTATAATTAACGGGAAATGAGATGGATATTGTTCCATTATATAAAATAACTTTTGATCTTTAAAAATGACATACCATTAATTTCCAAAAAGAACATTTTAAACTGTAGGAAATATCAAAATTAAAACACAGTAACTTCCATATCAAACCCAAAGCAAAGATCCAAAACTGTTGAACTTAGCCAGTTAATTCTTATCCTTTATTCCTTCATGTTGGATCAAACAACAACACAACTTATATAAAGACTGTTCATAATCCAACTATCAATGATCATACATAGAGCATTTTAGAGCAGACATGAGGAGGCTGAGAAGAAGAACATGTCATTGAACTTAACCATTTTCATCAACCGATTTCAATTACTACATAATCGACTTGGTTTGAGACCCTTTATTCTATTAGTTGGTTGATTTTCCTTTTTCTAAAAATCAAATGACTCCAAACATCATCGAGCCCAAAAAAAACTATAACCCATTTCAATCCACTGTAGAATTTGTTTTTTGCATTTACAGAATTCTTATCATATGATATACTATCAACAAAATCATCCCATTAATTAAAATAGATTACTTCAAGAATGCAATGGAGTTCAATACATGCCAACAAATATTCAATATATGAGGTTGGTATCTACTTCTAGTATTTTCTATGTGACAAGGTAGGTTCAAAACACTAGTATTCTTTTCTTTTTAATCACTATACAGTCTTCAAAACAACCAAAACTCTCAAAGGTAGTCAACCAATGAAATAAGAAACAAATATCTCTACTGTAGGGTAGACATATAAACATTTCAAAACCCAAGTGCATTTTACAACAGTCACGACAAGGGAAAACGGTGTCTGAACAACCAGGTGGGTGAGACAACTTGGCAAGAAGGGTTTGTAACATGAAACAAAAACCGCCAATAACTTTACAATAAGGTTCTACACAGTCGCTTACAAGGTGGTCGCGAGGTAAGACCCAATTTTGCATTCATTCAAATTGTAGAATGACATCTCGATAAGGCCACAAATCTTTCATGAATGGATCAGGAGGTAAGAATAACCACAAAAAGAACCCAGAACCCGATTGTCCCTTTTTCTGTTTACCATAATAAGCCCTCTAGGATTATACTATGAGACATGGGTGGAAATGAAATAAATTTTCCATAAAATATCAATAGCAAGGAGAAATAATAAACATCATCTATCCTAGGTGCAACCATAACTGGATAACTTCAACATGAAGGAGAAATAAAAAAACCAACTTGCAACATTAAAAACGCCAACCAAATTCATTTCACAGACAAAATATACATTCAACCACCATATATTTCATAAAGAAAACACTATGCATACGAATTCTAGGAGCCAACATAGAGATTCTATCTAGAGAGAGGTTACAATGATGAATGGAAGGCAAGAGTCACCATACCTGAGGAAAGCATTGAAAAGAACCAAAGACCACCACTATTCACCCAATGGTTGAGCGAAATGGAGGTAAGCTAACAAGAGCAACCAAAAAAATGTGACCAAGTGAGGGTGGTGAGATCGAGGTGGGGTAAGAATGACATGCAGTAAATGCACATCATTTCTACATGCACTCATTAATTTCCATCAACCATAGCTAGGGTGGAACACATTAAAAACTCCATTAAGCACATTAATCAACGATACAAATCCAACATGTCACTTCCATTTTGTCATATTGAAACAAAAACCCTCCTATACCATAGTTTAATACCAACACCATAATATCATATGCCCCATATTAATTGAAACAAGCCTCTATTTGCAAGGATTGAATTGACCTCAAACAAGTGTATAACCCATAACTATTGCCCACATAACATAACCATTACCATGAACACAATATACCATCAATGCAATATATTATAACCAATGCGAGTGTAAGTTAAAGTACAAATTTTAACCATATGCCAAAGTATATGCATTGCAGTTATGAGCGAAGTGCTTGTCATTTTCTTTTGACTTCTAAATTTTTAGCCTTGATTGCATGTGAAAATTTGTTTCAATTCTTGTTTTGTCTCAAACTATAATATGATTAGTAAAGTCATTATGAGTGAAATTCAGAGAATCATTTATTTTTCACCATGATTCAAGCAAGAGGATTCTACCTATCTAGTTATTATTTAGTATATGTATATAAATAATAAGGAATTGCAACCCATTTGCAGGCATGGGTATTACGTTGTGCTTCAGGGCATCAAAACACTGGCAACTCCACATGGAAATCTAATTCTAACAGATTCAAAACTCAACATGTCTGGTTTCATAGACCAGTGTAAGTAGATGATGTTGGATTACTGAGAGGGGGGGTGAATCAGTAATAGAGAAATTATAATCCTTTTTAACCAAATAATCCAAGTGTTGTATCAATGTAGAATTATCATCCAATAATGAGCAATGAAACAATGAACAATCATACACATACATAGTGCACCAATGTTTTACGTGGAAATCCAAACTGGGAGAAAAACACATAATGCTTTTTCTTATATGTCTTGAACAATTACATTCATTGGAAGCACCAACTTCCTTTGTTTTCCAGCTGCAACTGGAAGGAGGCTCCAACCCACTAGTTTCTCAGGCTACAACCTTAGGGAAGCTCCAACTCCCCAATTCTCTGGCTACAACTAGAAGGAGGCTACAACCCCCTATGTTCTCCAGCTACAACCGAAATGTGGCTACAACCACCTTTCCTTGCCCCGTCCAACTGCCCTGAAGTAGAAGTAGAATGATGGAACCACTGTCACACTATCACTGTGATATATACCATTGTAAACCTATACCAATAAATCTGAACCATTCATAAACCATGCATCAACCTGTACATCAACCTGTAATCAACTTGTACCATAAACAAGGGCATCAACCATGCACCAATCTGTAGCAAACAATCTGTAATAAGCATGTACCATAAACAAGTGCATCCAACCATGTACCAAGTATGTACCAATAATGTGTCAACTACTCATCAACTATGACTCATCAATATGTACCAACATAATCAAATATACACCTCATGTATGTTCCAACTCATCAACTACTTGTCTCAACCATGTACCCAACATGTACCTTAACCAAAATCCCTCATAAATTTCATCATCCAAATATAATTTTCAACTATGTAATAGACCTAGTGTATATGATCACATACCTTCAAACCTTCCTTAACTTTAAAAACAAGAGACTAGCATTTTCATCAAACTTTTCTTTAGTCTCACATGACTAGTTTTGTATTAGTCAACAACCCTATCTTGAAATAATCATAACTTTGTACCTATAATGAATAAATATCTGAAAATGATACACAATGTTCTTTAGTGTGTTTTATGCAATTCCTCCAGGTTTCACTACATGGAACCTCTCAGAAAATGATTTATAGCAAAAATGGCATACCTTGTTGAATTCTGGCTTATTCTAGACATTGACCTTGTAGAGTGTGCCCCACAGGGAATATTTGTTGAATCGATCGAAAACTATTACACAACATACTAAAGACTTTAATATAACCAAATCATTTTGTCTTACTAAATTTGGATCTGTTATGAAGAATTTATGACGTTTTTTCCTGAAACACCTGTTTTAGACTAGTTTCAAGACTAGCCACAAACCCTATTTTCTACGGAGTATAACTCCAAAAATACAATGAACCGCAAGCTGATTCTTTTACCACGGATACTTTGATATGTTTCCTCATTGAAACAGAAATTTCACTATCTGAATAATTCTATAAAAAATGTTATTACAAAAATGTTGAGATCACCTATAAAATAACATACCTTAGAAAGTATCATCAAAATAATTTATCCTCCCTTGAATTCTGGCCTTGTTTTCTTCACCTTCCCTCTGAAATTCGGCTTAGATATCCTTTGGTTACCTCAGAAACCTATATATATTCAATATTCTCAAGTTTTATCTAAAATGAGAGAGCCTTGCCTCTTATTTATACTCTCTAAGTAGCTTCCTTAAAAACATCTTCTAGGTCACTTTGCCCACTTTCCTTATTTTAGGGTTAACCGACTTCTAATTTCTCCATTAAATTTATTATTTAAATAATTTATTTTGTATTCACTTTGAATTATAGTACACTCATCACTTCACTTTATTATTTACCTTCTAAAATCTCTTAAACAACTTTGACTACTTTGACCTTTTAGGGCTTCTAGATGACATATGAGGGTTCTCCAACTTTGTAAGGCCATAACTCTCAAACCGTCAGGAGTTATGTGACGTTCCACATACCACCCGAAATGGAATGACATTTATTATCCATATAAAATAGTATTACCTGTAGATATATCAAAACTCATACCATTATCCATCAAACAAAATTAGGTCCATTACCCAAACGTGGGTTCTCCCAGGCTTTCTTCAAGGGTTGACATCAATGAAAACCAACCTTAATCAACAATCTTCCCCTTTGGAATTGATTGCAACACTCTGATCAAAAAATGAAATTATGTCATGCAATACTAAAGTCATATCACTCATGCTCCCCCTGGAAACATGTCTTTGTCCTCTGCATCTCTGTGACCATTTCTCCCCCTGGAACCATGCCTATCCTTTGCATCTGATGAATCTCTCCCCCTTTGTCATCAATGGAAAAGGTATATCTCCATCTGGGGATTCTCCCTCTGATTGAATTATCCTCTTTATGGTGCTTCCTCATGTACATCTAAGACATATAAGATAAGCATTCAAAAACATTCATTTTGGAGTAGAAATAACTCTGATTCTTTGGGGAAGATACTCAAAGGCTTCCCATGGAAGTGGTTTTGTAAAGATGTCTGCCACTTGTTACTTTGTGCCCACATACTCAACTTTGATGTTCTTTTTTGCAACCTGCTCCCGTAGAAAGTGATACTTGATTGGAATTTTCTTCGTCTTGGAGTGCATCATTGGGTTCTTTGAGATACTGATGGCGCTTGTATTATCACAATAGATTGGAATGGGCTCATCATACTCAACTTGTATATATGTCAGAGTTTGTTTCATCCAAATAACCTGTGTACAACATGATGTTGTTGCAATATACTCTGCCTTGGCTATAGATAAAGACATTGATGATTGTTTCTTTCTTAGCCATGATACTAAACACTCACCCAATTAGAACGTTTCTCCACTGGTGCTTCGTCGGTCACCAATAGAACCTACCCAATCTGCATCTATGTAGGAAATAAGTGATAGATCTTTTCCTTTTGGATACCATAATCCAAACTCTTATGTTCCTTTCAGATATCTGAAAATCCTCTTCACTACTAATACATGTGATTCCTTTGGTGTTGCTTGAAATTGTGCCACCTGACCAACTTCCTGCGTTACATCTGGTTTGGATGTTGTCACATATAGTAGGCTGCCAATAATTGACCTGTATTGCCTCTGATCTGTATACTTTGAATCATCATCTTTTCTCAACTTGCAACTGGTTTGCATGGGAGTGATAATTGGTTTTCAATCTTCCATTCTGAACCTCTTTATCATTTCTCTAATATACTTGCTTTGAGAAATAAAAATTCCTTGGTTTCTTTGATGTATCTGAAGTCCCAGAAATAAAAATAGTTTTCCAAGTAATGACATTTCAAATTCATTTTGCATATCCTTTGAAAATTTATGACTTAACCTATCATCATTGCTACCAAAAATAATATCATCAACATAAACTTCAATTAATAAAATATTACCTAGACTTACCTTGATGTAAAGGTTGTTGTCTTCACTTCCTTTTCTGAACCCTTCTTGTTGTAGATACGTATCCAATCTAGAGTACCATGCTCTAGGATCATGTTTTAGACCATACAAGGCATTCTTTAATTTACACACATAATCTACATTCTCTGACAACTGAAATTCTTCTGGTTGTTCAAAGTAGACTTCTTCTTCAAGTTCCCCATTTAGAAAAGTTTATTTTATGTCCATCTGATACACTTTAATATTTTTGGAGCATGCATAAGCTAAAAGCAAATAAATTGCTTCCATTCTGACAACTGGGGAAAATGTCTCTTCAAAGTCGATTCCTTCAATCTTTGCATATCCTTTAAATACCAATCTAGATTTGTTCCTTGTAACCTGTCCGTCTTCATTCAATTTATTCCTAAAACCCCATTTTATGCCAATCACATTCTTATTCTTTGGTCTTGGAACCAATTCCCAAGTGTCATTTTTCTCTATTTGATCCAATTCTTCATCCATGGCCTTATTCCAATATTCATACTTGTTGGATTCTTCAACATAGTTTGGTTCAATTGTAGATAAGAGTGATAGGTGTGTTTGTTCTAGTGAATGGATTCTTCTTCTAGTATCAACTCATGCATCTTTGTTTCCGATAATCTGATCTGAAGGATGATTCTTCTATACTCGCTTGCTAGGTGTCTTTGGAGACACTTGTTGAACTTGATCTTTTGATTCTGTCAAATTCTCTTCATCTTCCTCTTCTACTTATTTTTCATCTTCTTCTTCTTCTTCAAAAGGTTGTTCCATTGATTCAGTTTCTTCTTCCTTTGATTCTAGTCTTCCTGTTTCATCAATTGTTACGTTGATGCTTTCCACAACTTTGTTCAATCTTAGATTATAACACTTGTATGTTTTCCTTGTACTTGAGTAACCAACAAGTACTCCTTTGTCCACACGAGAGTCAAAATTTCTCATTATGCCATATTCTCTTTTGATGTAGCATTTGCTTCCAAAATATTTAAGTGTTTCACATTTGCTGGTCTTCTTTTCCATATCTCGTAGGGAGTTTTTTCATTGCTTTTTCTGAGCATTACTCTATTTTGAATGTGAACTAATGTATGCACTGCCTGTGTTCAAAATATATCTGTCAATTTGGAATCCATTAGCATTGTTCGAGCCATTTCCTATACTGTCTTTTTATTTCTTTCAACAACTTCATTATGTTGAGGTATCCTAGCAATGAAGAATTGCCTTTTTTTTCCATGACTGCTGCAGTAGTCCATAAATTCCTTTGAAGTTTTCAACAACTTCTAACTTATTCTTGAGAAGAAAACTGCAGTCATTATTGTATAATCATCAACTAATAACATAAAGTATTTCTCACTTTTTAAACCCTTTTGTTGTAATTGTTCCAACTAGATCAGTGTGCACAATTTCTAGTGGTCTTGTCGTTGAATATTCCTTTGATTTTAACCTGGTCTTTGTCTTCTTTCCTTGTTGACAATGCTTTCATAAAGTGTTGGTTGGTTTCATGATCCAGGGCATTTGTCTGACTGCTTCTCTTTTGTTGACTTTGACAAGGTTATCAAAATGTATTTGACCCATTCTTATGTGCCATAGCCAACTTTCATCTTCCTTTCCTAGACAACACTTTTCATTTCCAATTTCACTTAACACATATATGTTGCTTGAAGTTCTTGCAACAGTAGAAATCAATTTTCCTTAAACTTCTTTTCTTATCTTGCACTTTTGTGAATCAAAAGTAACTTTATGACCTTGTTCACACATTTGAGTCACACTTAGAAGATTATGTTTCATAACTTCTACTAGTAAAACATTTTCTGCCTTTGTATTCTTGTTCCCAATTTTGACTGTGCCTTTTCCAATGATTTTAGTTGAATCATCATTTCTGAAGGAGACTAATCCATCTCTTTCCTTTCTTAATGTAAGAAACTTTTCTCTATCACCTGTCATGTGTTTTGAACAACCACTATCAACATACCAACCACGTTTCTTCTGCTTATCTTGTAGAGCGAGTGTGCATACTTCATTTCTGTATTGATTCTGCTTTCTTATCCATGTCCTTTTCTGAGGTTCCTGTATGTGACTGTTGTTATTTTGTTGCGGTTCTCTAGGAGGGGTTGTCATTCTACAATCTTTGGCCATGTTTCCAAAGTTGTTACATTTGTAACATTCTACTTTAGTGCTCAAAGATTCAAACCTATTGTAACTTCTTCTCTATGTTTCACTAGGCCTTCTTGGATAACCCTTTTGTGTAAGAATTTCAAAGTTGTTTATGTTCTTGTTGTTATCTCTGCAATTTACAGATTTATGTACAAAATCATTACATGAATAACATAAACCAAAAAATATAGTTTGATACCTGGGAGTTGAATATCTTCTGAAACGAGGTCCTCTTATGAATCCTTCTTCTTCTTGAGGCCTATCTTTCTATTGTTGATTCTAAAATCTGAATCTTTTCGGTGGAGGAGTGTCCCTGTAATCTTCCTTGTATATCTTTGTATCCCCTTTGATTGTTTCTGCATAGCTTTTTGGATATGTTTCTTGCTATGTTGTTTTGGAGCTTGATCCCTTTTATGTATGATTGTATCCAAGTCCGAACTTGTCAAGATGAGATTTTTTACTGCTGATAATGTCATCCAAAACTTTTGAGGTATTCTGCATATTTTTCTTTTGAATATCCTTTCTTAATGTGACAATCTCTGCTTCCAAATTTCCAATGATCTTGTCCTTTTCTTCTAGCTGTTATTTGAGTGCTTCTTCAATTCTTTTATATTCTTCTATTTGAACCTTCAAATTTGTGATCATTTTTTCTAGTTATTGAGTGTCTTCTTTCTTGTCTAGTTCTGCTTGTAGTTTCTTGTTTTTCTTATTTTCTCTTCTGATAACTTCTATGGGACACATCAATTCTTCTCGGTAGTCAACTTCTGCCTCTTCAATTTCTTCTTCGACTTCCTCATATCCTTCTTCAGCTTCTTCATATTCAACTTCGAAGTCTTCTACTACCATGAATAGCACTCTTCCTGTCTCACTGTCACTGACTTCATATTCATCTGATGATGAGATGTCTTCTTTGGTGCAAAAAATTTTCTTGAAAACTTTCTTTGTAGTTATTTTCCCTTTATATGTTTGTTTTCCTTTTGAGTAACCTTCATCATTTATCTTTTTCTTATGAGGAAATTTGTTAGTAAAATGACCAATACCATCAAAATTAAAACAAATTAAAGGAAGTTTACCTCTATACCTACTGTTGATTCCCTTGTTCAGTCTTTTGATGAAGTTGGCCACTTCTTCATCATCTTCTGAAACGTCATTGTTGTTGCTATGTTCTTATTGTTTCTTTTCCTTTTGCTTTGATATTTTGGATTCTTTGAAGGATGATTATTTTACATATGGATTTTCTTGTTCAGTTCTCATTTCATATGCTGTGAATATTCCATGCAGTTCGTCCATGCTTATTGAGTTTAGATATGATATTTCTTCTAGTGCTGATATCTTAGGGTCAAATATCATAGGAAGAGATCTTAGTACCTTTTGAACAATTACAAATTCTTCGATTTCTTCTCCCAATACTATGATTGCATTCATTGTTTCATCGAATCGTAAGAAGTAGGATGCAATATTCTCATCGTCCTTCATCTTTATTTGTTCGAACTGACCTCTGTAAGTTTGAATCTTTGCTTCTTTGACTTTTGAATCTCCTTCATAAATATGTCGAAGCTTATCCCAAATCTCTTTAGCAGATTTACAATGTGCAACTTTGGTGAACACTGTTTCACTGAAATCATTAAGAAGTGCATTTGTGGCTTTGGAATTATTCTTACCGAGTTTCACTTCTTTGTCATTTGTTGGTGGAACTGCTAGTGTTGTGTATCCATCTACAATTGATTTCCAAATTTCAAATCCCTGTGCCTGTATATATGTCTTCATCCTTATGCTCCAAAAAGCATACTTATGTCCATCAAACTATGGTATTCCATTTTTATACAAGTTATTTCTCTCCACGATCTACCTTTTAGTGATTAAATTGATTTCTGAAGAAACATGCTCTAATACCAATTGTTGGATTACTGAGAGGGGGGGTGAATCATTAATAGAGAAATTATAGGCCTTTTAACCAAATAACGCAAGTGTTATATCAATGTAGAATTATCATCCAATAATTAGCAATGAACAAATGAACAATCATACACATACACATTACACCAATGTTTTACATTGAAACCCAAAGTAGGAGAAAACCACATAATGTTTTTTCTTATATGTCTTGAAGAATTACATTCATTGGAAGCACCAACTTCTTTTGTTTTCCAGCTGCAAATGGAAGGAGACTCCAACCCCCTAGTTTCCCACACTACAACCTGAGGGAAGCTCCAACTCCCCAATTATTTGGCTACAACTAGAAGGAGGCTACAGCCCCCTATGTTCTATAGCTACAATCAGAAGGTGGATACAACCACCTGTCCTTTCCCTGTCAAACCACCTTGAAGTAGAAGTAGAATGATGGAACCACTGTCACACTATCACTATGAGATACACCACTGAAAACCTGTACCAATAAACCTAAACCATGCATCAACTTGCACCTCAACCTGTAATCAACCGGTACCATAACCAAGTGCATCAACCATGCACCAACCTGTACCAAACAACCTGTAATCAACATGTACCATAAAAAAGTGCATCTAACCATGTATCGAGTATGTACCAATAATTTGTCAACTACTCATCAACTATGACTCATAAATATGTACCAACATCATCAACTATACACCTCATGTATGTGCCAACTCATCAACTACTTGTCTCAACCATGTACCCAACATGTACCTTAACCAAAAGCCCTCATCAATTTCATCATCGAAATATGATTTGTAACTTTGTAATAGACTTGGTTTATATGATCACATACCTTCAAACCTTCCTTAACTTTAACAACAAGAGACTAGCATTTTCATCAAACTTTTCTTTAGTCTCACATGACTAGTTTTGGATTAGTCAACAACCCTATCTTGAAATAATCATAACTTTGTACCTGTAATGAATAAAGATATAAAAATGATACACAATGTTCTTCAATGTGTTTTATGCAATTCCTCTAGTTGTCACTATTTGGAACCTCTCATAAAAGGATTTATAGAAAAAATGGCATACTTTGTTGAATTCTGGCTTATTCTAGAGAGAGACCTTGTAGAGTGTGTCCCACACAGAATATTTGTTGAATCGATATGAAACTATTACAAAGCCTACTAAAGACTATAATCGAACCAACACATTTTTTATTATTGAATGTGGATCTGTTATGAAGAAGTTATGAAGTTTTTACCTGAAACACTTGTTTTAGACTAGTTTCAGGACTAGCCACAAACCCTATTTTCCACGGAGTGTAACTCCAAAAATACAACAAACCATAAGCTGAATTGTTTACCATGGATACTTGGATATGTTTCCTCAGTGGAATAGCAATTTCATGGTCTGAATCATTCTAGAAAAAACGTTATTTCAAAAATGGTGAGATGGCATGTAAGTAACATGCCTTAGAAAGAATCATCAAAAGAATTTATCCTCCCTTTAATTCCATCCTTCTTTTCTTCAACTTCCCTCTGAAATTTGGCTTAGATATCCTTTGGTTACCTTAGATACCTATAGATATTCAATATTCTCAAGTGTTATCTAAAATGAGAGAGCCTTGCCTCTTATTTATACTCTCCAAGTATCTTCCTTAAAAACATCGTCTAGGTCACTTTGCCCACTTTCCTTATTTTAAGGTTAACCCACTTCTAATTTCTTCATTAAATTTATTATTTAAATAATTTATTTTGTATTCACTTTGAATTATAGTACACTCATCACTTCACTTTATTATTTACCTTCTAAAATCTCTTAAACCACTTTGACTATTTTGACCTTTTGGGGCTTATAGATGACATATGAAGGTCATCCAACTTCATAAGGCCATAACTATCAAACCGTGATGAGTTATGTGACATTCCACATACCACCAGAAATAGAATGACATGTACTATCCATATAAAATATTATTACCTACATATATATCAAAACTGATACCATTATCCATCAAACAAACTTGGGTCCATTACCCAAACCTGGGTTCTCTCATGCTTTCTTCAAGGGTTGACGTCAATGACAACCAACCTTAATCAATAGATGATACAAAAACTGCTGAAAATAATAGTTATGAAACAAGGGGAAAAATATGGTTTAATGGAAATAATGAGATGGGATTTTGGGTATAACTTATGGAAAGTGTTATGGATGAGGGGGTTTGTTCCTATATGCATAATATTCAAACAATATGTAACATATAATACTTCTTAAATTTTTAAGGAGAAATCTTTTGGTATGCTCTTTGAATCTTAGGACGAAAGGAAGAAAGGGATAGCATAAATAAGAAAGAAGGAAAAATCAACTATCCTACAACAAAGTTGAAAGCAAAAAGCAATTTCAGCGATATCTGAAAGGAGGACATCGCAGAATTTGTATGAATATTATTTCATTGATAAACAATATTTACAGGATGACATTATTATGGAAAAACTGATCCAGACTTTATTTCTGATAATTAAAAAAAAAAAAAAAAAAAACAACAGAAATTAAAAATTCAACAAACCAAAGTAAAAGAAACCATAAGACAAAATACTATATACATAATTCATTTTAAACACGATTTAATGATCAGGTTGGTTCCATATAGTGTTTCAATTGGAAACCATTCGTACTATAAGAGAATAATCTCTCTTACAAATCCTTTAGAAGGCATGAGTTTGCACCTAGGATAAAAGAGATTTTGAAAGGACCTAGCCATAGTTTTTGGAACTTTGAGTGTTTTCCTCTCTCAGCATGATTTGAGTCCCATAGTAAGAATTTATCCTCAATATTGAACTCAACATCTTTTTCTCTTCTATTAAAATACTTTTTCACAGTTTGTTTCCTTCTCTTTACGTTCTCTAAGGAAAAATTCATTTGTTCTTCCAGGGCTAATAATGTGTTTATCCTTTGGGGAATAATGGAAGAATTTAACTCTTCAATATGTAACATTAGTCGTAAGGAGGAAATCTCCAACTCAGTAGGAAGAATAACCTCTTGACCATATATGAGATGAAAGGGAGTGCAGTCTGTGCTTTCCTTGGTAGTTGTGTGATCCGCCCAAAGAGCGTAAGTGAGATGTGTATGACACTAGCAAGGTTTATCTTCTATGATCCTCTTTATGATCCTAACCAGATTCTTGTTAGTGGAATCGACTTTCCCATTTCCTTGGGGGTAATAAGAAGATGAAGTGAAATGTTTGACCCCTAATTTAACTATAAATTGAGTCAATTTTGCAGAAATGAAGGCTGGGCCATTGTCCGTAATAATATCTAATGGAATGTTGAATCTGGAAAAGATGTTAGTTTCTAGGAAATAAATTACCTACTCATCCTATGTGTATCTAAGAGGGACAACCTCGGTCCATTTAGTAAAGTAATCAGTGGCTATCAAGATAAAAATATTCCTCGTGGAAGACAGAGGATTGATAGGACCAATAAAGTCTAGACTCCATTTAGAAAAAGGGAAATCTAAGAGGACAGGTCGTAAAGTCATGGTAGAAAAACGTTCTTTCCCAACAAATTTTTGGCACTTATCACAGGATCTTGTGAATTTATAGGAGTCTCAAAATATCGAAGGTCAATAGTAACCATTTTTTATGATTTTAAAGGCAGTATCTTTAGCAGAAAAATGGCTACCAATGTGAATGACAGAAACTGATGATCCATGTATTTCATGTAACAATTTATGTGCTTCTTCATCATTCACACATCGAAGTAATAAACTATCTGCGGACCTTATAAACAAAAAGTCTCCTCAAATGATATACCTGGAAGATTCGAGGTGGAGTTTCCTTCTTTGGTGAGGATCAAAGTTATCTGGGAATTATTTATGATGCAAGTAATACACTAGATTTCTATACCAAGGATCCTCAACTATAGAAATATTTTTATTTTCAATATAGTACAAAGATGAAAGAGGATTATCTTGATCATTAAGTTCTTCACTTGGTTTAGGGTGTTCAGCTAAGTGAAGGGATACGTCCCATCCCTTGATTGTTTTTGAAGTCATGATGGTTAAATCATGCTCTGAATTTTGCCAGCTTTCCTGAAAGATGAGTTTTTGAGAGAAGAAACTTTATAGCAGGAAAAGGGACTCTTACCTGCATATGTTTTCCTAAAATAAAGTGGAGAAATTTTTCTATAGCCTTAACAAGATAAAAAGCATGTTTTTCAATGTAAGAGTACTTGATTTCATAATATGATAAGCTTTGGATCATGTATGATGTGATTTTCTTGTTGTTTTGGTCATCACTTTGTAAAAGTATAGCAGAAATTGCTTCCTCGATGGCATTGGTATATATGATAAAATCTTTCTCAAAATCCAGTTTTGCAAAAACTAGTGTGGAATTGATTGATTTATTAATACTAAGGAAAGAATTTCAAATGTCATTTGTCCAAGAAAAATAACGATCTTGCTTTAGAATATTATGAATTGGTTTAACCATGACAACAAAATCAGGAATGAATCTATAGACAAAATTGATAATTCCCATCAATGCTTGGAATTCTTTCTTGGAGGTGGGGGCAGGAAGGTTTAGAATAGAAGCAATCCTTTCGAGATCTATTCTTATTCCTAAATCGAAAACAATATGACCAAGGATTTTACCCTTGGTGACACCAAAAATAGATTTGGAATGATCTAAAGAAATGCCAAATTTTCTGCAACGCATGAGAACTCTTCTAAGATGACCAAAATGATCAAACTGTTTCTTTGAATAGACATTAAAATCATCAAGATAATCTTGGATAAACTGATCAAATCATCAAAATATATATGCATAGCTCTTTGAAAGCTGGCACCTACATTAGGCAAGCCAAAAGGCATGCATTCATAAGAAAATGTGCCCTAGTGTGTAGTAAATGTGGTTTTATATCTATCAATCCTCTTTACCTTGGTTTGATTATACCCAGAAAATCCGTCAAGTAAGGACATCATTTGTGACCTTGCAACCTATTGTAAAATCATTTCCATATTAGGGAGCAGAAAATGATCTTTGACACTCACTCTATTTAATGCGCGAAAATTGACACATAATCTGATCTGACCAATTGTCTTCCGAACATGGACCATATTTGAAACCTACTCAGAATACTTAATTGGGAAGATGATACGAGCCTTCAATAATTTTTCCAACTCTTTCCTAATAGTAGCTTCGAGTGTAGGGTTAATAGTTTTTTTTTTTTCTAACTGTTTTTACCCCTTCCTTGATAGGAATGGCATGTTGTATAAGAGCAAGATCAAAACCACAAAGATCCTCATATGATCATGAAAAAACATATTGAAACTCATGAAGTAGTTTTGTGAATTTCACTTTTTCTTCGTCAAGAACATTGGGCACCTAATTTAACAATCTTTTGAGATTTGGGTGTCCCAAGGTTTAAGGAAATGGTATCCCCAACTTTCCTTTTCGACTCCTCATCCTTTTTTTTTTTCTTTTTTTCCTACATCACTTGACAAAAATGAACTTTCAAGAGGAGTCAAGCCTTTAGGAAATTTATCATCTTCCATGTATATGATTTCCTTGGGCTTAAATGGTTCATTTTGGATGAAAGCGCACATACCTTCATCACTCGGGAACACCCGCCATGATTCCACATTATCAGGGATATGAGGACGATATAGAGATTGGAACGTACAATTAGGTATTTGAGGAAAACAATTCGAGTGGGGGATGCTACGAACACAGCTAGCCTATCATCCATTTAATTGAGTTCCCACTTAACATGGGTGATGTTAAATGATAACAAGTTTGAAATAAGCATCCAAACAACTTGGGTATAACATTTAAGAAACTTATTTCTAGGTGAGTAAATATTACGTATAATTTTTACAAAAAGTTCAAAATCACCAAAGACTATAAGGTGGCCACAACCAAGGTTATATCCATTTTCGATGCCTAACAATAAGGCCTCAAACTCGGTGATGTTGTTCGTGTAAGAAAATTCTAACCTATAAGAAAAATTGTGGATTTTACCTATAGGGGAATATATAATTATGTCAGATCCATTACCTTTGTTTGAGCATGATCCATCGAAATTCATGTGCCACATGCCATCATCAATATCAATTGGTTCAAGCATAGTTTCACCCTCATCCACAAAGATAGATTACACTCCCAAATCCTCCTCAAGATAATTTACATTAGGTTGGGGAAGGCTCTCTATATATAGTGAAATTATTCCTTCCCTCAGGACTATAATGTTCTTTCCATTCCAAGGGACAGACAAATGTGTTCCATCAAGTGAAATATATCCACCCGTTAAGGATTTTCAGTCTCTTCCTAAAATAATTGAATAATTGAATAATTTTTACAAAAATATAAAAAGGGGGATTTTTTACAGGGTTCCTAAAATTATTTACACCTATCTTATTTACAGTTGAATCCTCTTCTTTTGACTCTTCAAAATGATTGGCTATGGTAGAAACTTTACTTTCCATAAAAAAAATTAGATGATTTTATTGTTCTGTGACGAAAACCATGTCCAAAAGAGTAGCATCGGCATTGATATTATCCAATTGGTTAAGTATTTTATACTTAGAAGAGGGAAGAGAGGAAATCACTCCTTGATTTTCCAAATTTTTGACATCTTGTGCACCAGCACTTTGCGAAGATCATTTTGGGGAGGAAGAAGTACAAGGAGGGTCATATTTTCCCTTGGAAGTGTAAGATTTGTTCTTGGTATTGATTATCATAACATTTTCTGGTTCAACCCAATCTAGAATGGAAATTGTTGTATCGAGCCTTTTTCCAAATATCTTATCTCTGGAATTTTTCTTAACTTCGCAAGTATTTTCTTCATGTTTTTCTTCACAAAAGTTACACCAACTGCGAGACATAATGGCCTTTGGCTGAAAAGTATTTTCATTGGTATTCCTAAAAGGCATTGAGGAAGAAGAACATGCCTCAGGGGCAGACAAAGAAACACTTCCCTTTCATTTGTAGTCTATCATCATATTGTTCATATCTTGCATGATTTGTAGGAGGGAATACATATATCTTTTCTTGACCGAGTCCTCTTTAAGGAGACCCATTCTTTCGAGTTACTCATATTCTAGACAAGTATGAAGAGCGGAATCAATATTTTCAATAGGATTTTCTTCGATTCTACGATGATAAGGGAAAGGTAACACATTATAATAATGCATTAAAGTAGCCTAATTTTGGGGGCATATTAGTTCAGGGATTTGATTGTATAATTTGGTGAAGTGAAGGTTAAAAGACTTAATGGTTTCACCATATTTATAGGAAATATTGTTGCATTCCCTTAACTACTCAGTTGGACTCTTGGCATGTTCGTAGGCAAAATTGAACCAATAAACCAATTCTTCCCATGTGGAAAGAATTTTTGGAGGGAGATAAAAGAAATGTGTTGCATCTTTCCCTTCAAGGGAATTGACAAATAAGTTCATGCAAGTATCTTTATCATTGCCCCTTATGTTATGAAAAGCATTAGAAAATGCTACCATGTGTTCATTCGTGGTAACAATATTATTTCCAGAAAACTTAGGTAGATGTTCCTTAAACTTCAGTAATGGGTGGGTAGCCGTTGTCATATTTAAGGGAGGATACATGTTCCATGGGGTAGTTGTAGCATCTTCTTCGAACTGAAAAATCCCATATTTCTTTATCACTTTCATAGGATTGGTGGTGGATTGAACAAGTACCTAATGATTGTATATACTACCAATTACTGATGAGGCAAAAGGCTGCAAAGAGGAGGCACCTCTAGTTCAACTACCACTACCATCATATGTCATATTGAAAGTGATAGGTATGGGTGATCAAGGTGAACTAGCATAATCAAATAAAGTTCTCCTTGGAGCACTTTATTGGGTTGAAAAAACAATTTTCCTCCTTCCTATTTGAAAAATAGGAGTAGTTTCAGGGGACAATCCTCTTCAAGAGAGAGATGAGAGGATTTGAGGACATGAAAAAAAAATGATTTAGGAGAAGAGAGGTTTTTGTTCATTTCTGGGCTTCCTTTTCCTAGCTTCCCAACATTCACAGATAATGATATCTCTTTCAATTACTTCCCAAGAGCATTCAAGTTCAGCACGAGTACTAGAGGTTTCTAAAATAGTGTTGAATGAGGTAAAAGTGATGCTAGTTTGGTCATCAAGATTGTTTCCAATATTGGGTTGTCTTGTAATAGGTACTGTCATGGAAAAAATCAGTCAAGGAGTATCTAGACAAAACAAAAAAATTTGAAGAAAATCGTGAATTCAATCAACCAGAGAGATATGGAAGATCTCCCTAGTATGGTCTCCAAATAAATGTTGAGGAAAAGGTATGGAAAACCTTACTCAGACACTTTTAGATATTGTTAGGCTAAGACACGATAGTTGGGAACGTCACCCAGGGTTTATAGCCTAAGACATTAATTAATTGTTATTGAACAAGGAATGATAGGGATATTGGGAAGATGAGGGGTTGATAATGAACAAGAATTGGTAACATGGAGAGGAACCACCAATAGATACTGTTAAAGAAAACATAGATGCAACTTCAATATAAAATAAATATTTCCATTTCCAAATTTCAAACGCAAGTCACTTCCTTTTTCTTATATTATTTCTCTTGAAATTCCATTCACCATAACATAACAGGGAATTAAAATGAATTTGGGAATATGGTAGGATTGTAAGGAGAGAAATATGGTATAATTAATGGGAAATGAGATGGATATTGTTCCATTATATAAAATAACATTTGATCTTTAAAAATGGCATACCCTTAATTTCCAAAAAGAACATTTTAAACTGTAGGCAATATCAAAATTAAAACACAGTAACTTCCATATCAAAACCAAACCAGAGCTCCATAACTATTAAACTCAACCAGTTAATTCATATCCTTTCTTCCTTCATGTTGGATCAAAAAACAACACAACATATATATAGACTATTCATAACCCAACTATCAACGATCATACACAGAGCGTTTTAGAGAAGACATGAGGCCAAGACGAACAACATGTCATCGAACTTAACCATTTTCATCAACAGATTTCAATTTCTACACAATGGAATGGGTTCAAGAACCTTTATTCTATTAGATGGTCTCTTTTCCTTTTTCTAAAAATCAAATGACTCTAAACATCACCGAGCCCAAAACAACCATAACCCATTTCAATCCACTATAGAATTTGTTTTTTTCATTTACAAAGTTCTTATCATACGATATACTATCAACATAAGCATTCCATTAATTAAAATAGATCACTTCAAGCACGGAATTGAATGCAATATAGGAAAACAAATATTCAATATGCGAGGTTGGTATCTATTTCCAGTATTTTCTATATGACAGACCGAGTTCGAAACCATGGTATTATTTTCTTTTTAATCACTATATAGTCTTCAAAATGACCAAAACTCTCACAGGTAGTCAGCCAATGAAGCATGAAACAAATATCTCTATTTTCGAGTAGAGATATAAACATTTCAAAACCCAAGTGTAGTTTACAATAGTGATGACAAGGGAGAACAACGTCTGAACATCCAGGTGGGTGAGACAACTCAGCAAGAGGGGTTTGTAACATGAAACAAAAACCTCCAATAACTTTACAACAAGGTTCAACATAGTCACTTCCAAGGTGGTTATAAGGTAAAACCCAATTTTGCATTCATTCAAACTATGGAATGGCATCTCGATAGGGCCACAACTCTCTCATGAATGGAGAAAGAGGTAATAATAACCACAAAAATAACCCAGAACCCAACTGTCTCTTTTTTTTTTACCATAAGAAACCCTCCAAGATTATACCACGAGACATGGGTGGAAACAAAATAAATTTTCCATAAAATATCAACAGCAAGGAGAAATAATAACCATCATCCATATTGGGCACAACCATAATCGCATAACTTCAACATGAAGGAGAATTAAACAAACCAACTTGGAACATTCGAAACGCCGACCAAATTCATTTGCACAAACATAATATACATTCAACCACCATATCTTTCAGAAAGAAAAAACTTTGCATACGAATTCTAGGAGCCAACATAGAGATTCTATCCAAAGCAAGGTTACAATGATGAATGGAAGGGAAAGAGTCACCATACCTGTGAGGAAAGTGCCTAAAATAACCAAAGACCACCATTATTCATCCAATGGCTGAGCAAAACGGAGGAAAACTAACTAGAGAAACCAAAATTGCACAACCAAGTTAAGGTGGTGAGATCGAGGTGGGGTAAGAACGATGTGCAGTAAATGCACATCACTTCTATAGCCTCTCATTAATTTCCATCAACCATAGCTAGGGTGGAACACATCCAAAACTCCATTAAGTGCATTAATCAACCATACAAATCCAACATGTCGCTTCCATTTTGTCATATTGAAACGAAAAACCCTCATATACCATAGTTTAATACTAGCACCATAATATCATATGCCCCATATTAATTGTAACAAGTCCCTATTTGCAAGGATTGAATTGACCTTCAACAATTGTATAACCCGTAACTATTTCCCACATAACATAACCATTACCATGAACACAATATACCACGAATACAATATACTATAACCAATGTGAGTGTAAGTCGAAGTCCAAATTTTAACCATATGCAAGAGCAGATGCATAGTAGTTATGAGAGAAGTGATTTTTATATTCTTTTGACTTCTAAATTTTCAGCCTTGATTGCATGTGAAAATTTGTTTGAATTCTTGTGTTTTCTCAAACTGTAATATGCTTAGTAAAGTCATCATGAGCACAATTCCGAGAATCATTTATTTTTCACCATGATTCAAACAATGGGGTCCAACCTATCTAGTTATTATTTAGAATATGTATATAAATAATAAGGCATTGCAACCCATTTGTAGGTAGGGATATTACGTTGTGCTTATGGGCGTCAATAGTGAGGAGAATATGTCTTTGTATTCTTCCACAACCTTAACCACTTGATTTTTCTTCATGGAGAGGTCAGTCATGGAGGCACTAGATGTGGCTACAATATTTTTCTCACTCAGAGAGAAAATCATGAAGAATATAAACTTCTCGGTCTGAGAGATGACCTTCCTTCATTGCTTGGAAAAGATCAACGAAATGGCACTAGGTGGGACTACCTGTTGGAATATTGAGAGGGGGGGTGAACCAATATTACCCTTTTTAACAATTAGCGGTTACTTTTTATATTTTATTGATTACCACAATGAACCAACAATGAAATGTATATAAAATCAATTTTATAAATAAACTTAACATCAATTACAAGGTTTTATGAAGAATAGTGAAGGACACCAATCCTCTTTAGAGAACCAACTCTAGGAGACACCAATCCCCTTCTTCAAGGCACCAACCCTAGGAAACACCAACTCCCTCATCTTTAGGGCACCAACCCTAGGAAGGACAAATTCCCTCGTCTTTAGGGAACCAACCCTAGGAAGCTCCAAATCCCTTGTATTTAGGGCACCAACCCTAGGAAGCACCAACTCCCTTGTATTTATGGCGCCAACCCTAGGAAGCTCCAACTCCATTATATTTTACAACTTTCTTAGTAAGGATATGACTCCTTCCATGATCCTCCCTTCCACCCTCACTACATAAGTATCTTCATATTTCCTTCCTGGAATTTGCTTCTGCTTTTTATCTTTTGATCTGGACTGTAGAGACACCTTATTCTCATCACTCCTTCTTGTTTATATACTCTCCCAAATGGTGTGAGCTATGAAACATTGTGTCCCTTTGTTTGGACCATTGCACTTCTTCATTTTAACATTAACAATAATCACTTTTATTATTCAAAATTTTATTGTTAATTCTTTTAATTTAGTGAGAGTTCTTTTCGTAAATCGATCACAAGTATGGATCAATTTCTTTTTAGCTCGATTCCATATTCTAGCAAATATTTGCAGAAACCGAGTTTTTAGAGGCGTTTCCTTCAACCCATTTATATGTGACCACAGGCATATAATCACAAGATTATTAATTTAAGCATTGGCTTCTACTTTCTCCCTTTTCCTTTTAGCCCCCATATGTCCATTGTTGGGATCGTGTTCTTCAGTATTTTAGGACTTTGAAACCTTTCAAATCTTCCAAATCAGATTTCACCAAAACAGATCAGATAGTCAATATTCAATACTCTGTTTAGATGTACAATCCAGGCTTATCAGAGGCCTTTCAAGTAAATTGTCGGTCGAGACTTGATCAACAATTGAATGGATGGTTCTCGTTCATTTCGAAACTTCGGGATTCTAGGCTTTTGCTAGTGGTGAAAATCCTGAAGTAAAACTCTCGGAGTGACATAACTTGTTGACATCACTTGATGACGTGGAACAGGCTGAGTGGTGACCACGTGTCACTCAGATTCGTGATTTACACATACCTAAAACGTTGATTTCATCTTGACACTTGTCATTATCTAACCGTGTCCTTGCTGACATGATCTGCTGATGTAGATCTCCCAATGTGGCACATATTCTTCTCCTTGATCTAACGGTCAGGATACTTCCCAAAATGTATCTTAGATCAACGGTTGAGAGTGACTTCAAAACTTCAGCCTTCGGGACTTCGGGTAATTCGATTTCTCCACTTCCTAGTTCTTTCGAAGTGAGATTCCCTGAAGTGTAACCTCCTCACTAATTTTAACCTGAAATGAATGTTTTCCGTTGATCATGATATTAGATCGACGTCTCTATCTGTCTATGATGCTGCTTTTCCTTGGTTTAAATCCAATGACTTTTCTTATTTTCTTATCATGTTCTTCCACTTTAAAGTGATCCAACGACTATCGATAATTTGGGTATTTGAATTCTCAGCCCTTTCTTATCCTATCCTTCAACTTAAAGTGATCCAACAAATGTCGGGAATTCAAGTATTTGAGATCTCATCCCTTTTTCCTTCCTTATCCTATCCTTCCATTTAAAGTGATGCAACAGCTATCGGGAATTCAGGTATTCGAGATATCAACCCTTTATTATCCTATCCTTCCATGTAAAGTGATCCAATGACTGTTAGGAATTTAGGTATTCAATATCTCATCCCTTTTACCTTGTTTATCCTATCCTTCCACTTAAAGTGATCCAATGACCAAGAATGGTCACAGAGTAGATCAATGATCATGTATGATTGTGGGGTCACAACTAGCACAACGTTTAAAACTATCATCGAGCTCCACAATGTAAAACTGCTCGTTGGTAGAGGAACTAATCCCAATCATAGATCTATTTGGCGGGTGTCGATCGACAATCTAGACTAATTGCGAGAATGGAATTAGTGCATTGTTTAATTCTCCCTTCGCGCTCTGCAATCAAACCCTACCCTTGATCTATGCTTGAATATCCTACATTCACGACTTAATATGATCATTTGGTGGATCAACCATAGTCGTCGATATTTGAATCTATAAGATCTGGAATTCTAGAATAATTGTGGGATTAGAAATAACACGTTGTTTAATTCTCATTTCGCTCTTTGCAATCTATCCCTGCCATTGATCTGGCGCTTGCATATCAACAATCCTGACTTAATCTGTGTTTTCCCTTCTGAGTTTCATTATGTCATCTCTTTTGAGCTTTGATCTTCATTCGCTAACCCTCCTGAGCTTCATGTGCATCATTGGATTTTGAAATCAATGACAGTATGTCCAACAATCTCCCCCTTTGTCATTGAGGGAAACACTCTAACTTCATACATACTCCCCTTGTGATGATGCTTTTCTCTATGAATTTACTCTCCCCCTTTGAAATCAATGGCAAAGGGTTGATCCCCCTATGGTAATGCTCTGTCTTTCTGTATGTTGTTGACCATAATCTGAACTCAAGTAACTCATCCTGCAATCATACTTTTCCTGCCATAACTAAATAACTCCCCCTGTCAATCTTCTCTCTCTTCTTCTAACTTCTCTTCCCCTTTGTTTCTGAAGGGGCAATTCTTCTTGACATGATCTCTAACCAGATGTATCTGTCCTTATCCAATATGCTTCTTTACTGTACACTTATTCTTGAAGTCATCTGAGAGACTTTTTATTTTTCTTGCCACATGACTTATCTTGCTGATAGAATGTGTTCTATTCAACTAGAATTGATCTAGTTGTCCAACCAACTTAGGCACACATCGACCAACCAATATGTCTTTCATATTTCTCTGTCACAATCACTATCTCTGAAATTTTGGTTTCCAGTCTTTTCATTTTCATATTTTTTACTCAATCTATATTCATCATCACCTCACTGTTGTAGAATTTTCCATTCATTACATTTCTTGATCACATAGTAATTTCCATTTAGGGTTTTGTCCACTTGTAACCATTCTAAGACCAATACATAACTTGCATTATTCCTCAGAAGATAAAGACCTGCAATAAACTATGTCAGATCCTGCATAGAGTTATATCATTAAACCATGATGCTTCAATGTTCATAGGAGGATCAACATGAATGAATTTTAGCTCTTCCCTAAATTTTCCTTCCCTTCTTTGCTTTTAATGTTTCTATGAGGAGTTTCAGTGTACCATTAAAATAGGTTTGAAAAATTCATGAGATAAGAATCACTCAATTATTCTTGTTTTTCTATTGTTGGAGATTCATCATCGACATCATTATTATGTGCACTAGAATCTTTTTATCATTGTCTTGATAACATTCATCTATTAATTTCCATTTTTTGGGTAATGGATAATCTTCTTGTATGACATTATCAAGTTTTGGAGTTGTGTTAGATTTTTCTTTAGTATTTTTCATATCTTGAGTTTGGTCTACTTTGTATGCATAGTTTTGATTATTATATTCCTTATTATAAGTTTTACTCACCAATCTCCTATTATTAACTTCATCAATTTCAGAAGCAATATTTTGATCATCTTTCTTGTTTTGTACTTCAGATTTTATTTTCCATGTCTTCTTATTCTATTTGTTAGGGTTTCCTATTTTTAGGGATTGCATTGGTAATCTACATTCTTTGGTTTTATGAACATAGTTGTTGCATTTTTTACCTTCAATATTGAAGTTTTGCAAAGAATTAAAGGAGTTGTAGTTTCTCTTCTCTGTATTGTACCTATTTTTCTTATATCTATGGACATTTCTATTATTGTAGTGTTTATAATATTTGCAGTGTACTGCCTTATGTCCAAAATTATTGCAAGAGTAACAGTATCCAATGAATATATATATATTAAGGGGATTCCTTCTGGTGATTGTATTCTTCCTGTCATTTATTACTTTAGTAGAGAATGTTAATTTATGTTTATGTGGAACAATGTTCAATGGTATCATATTTGCCTTATTATCTTCTCTTCTTAAGGGTCCCTTTAGAGCATCTGCATAACTAATTGGTCTTTTGATAGATCCTTGTGATGTAGAAGTTGAGTCTTGTGTGTATCCCAAACTAGCCTTGTTGTTTGGTGACCTTTGGCTACTAAGAATTTCATCCAAGATCTTTGAACTATTTCCAAAGTTGGATCTCTTCTTTTCTTTCTCAAGTTCACTTTTTAGCAGCTTGATCTCAGCTTCTAGTTTCTCACTTGCTTTTTTTTTATCACTAAGTTGTTTTAAAATGATTTCTTCAATTTTATTAGCTTTGAGGAGATGGGACTTCAAATCACTAATGGTATGTTATGACTCCTTGAGGATTTTGGAAACTTCCCTCTCTCTTGATTTAGTAGCTTCTTTAATCTCTAGAAGCTCTCTTCTTAGTACCCTATTTTGTCTTTTATTTTTTCCTGGTTCTTCAATTACACTAAGGATTTCTTCTTCAAAGTTACCTTCTTTTTCATCTTCTAAATGTTTATTATCTTGAGTTTTCATTCCCATAAATAGAAGCTTTGAATCTTCATCTTCACTCATGTATGAAGAGTTGGTATCTTCTTTAGAGTAGAAGTTTTTCTTTTTCTTATGAAATTTCTTCTTGTATTGGTTTTTCTGGTTGTTAACTTCTTCATCATTTTCCTCCTGTATGGGATAAGGAAATTTGTTGGCAAAGTGTCCAATTCTACCACAGCTGAAACATTTGAAAGGTAACTTTCCTTTATATTTTCCAACTCATTTCTAGAGTTTCTTTACAAAGTTGGCCTCTTCTAAATCTGATATATCTAATAACTTATCATTGTTATTTTGCTCCTGCCTCATCTTTGACTTAGATTCTTTAAAGGATGTTTCATCTTTTGTTTATTTATCATTCCCTGTTCTCATTTCATATGTTGTAAAAATTCCATGAAGCTGATCAACTGTGAGTGTGCTTAGATCAACTGATCATGAAATATTCTTTAGAGCACCAATTCTAGGAGACACTAATCCCCTTCTTCAGGGAACCAACCCTAGGAAGCACCAACTCCCTCATCTTTAGGGAACCAACCCTAGGAAGCACCAACTCCCTCATCTTTAGGGAACCAACCCTAGGAAGCTCCAACTCCCTTGCATTTAGGGCACCAACCCTAGGAAGCACCAACTCCCTTGTATTTAAGGAACCAACCCTAGGAAGCTCCAACTCCCTTATATTTTACAACATGCTTTGTAAGGATATGAATCCTTCCATGCTCCTCCCTTCCACCCTCACTTCATAAGTATCTTCATCTTTCCTTCCTAGAATCTGCTTATGCTTTTGATCTTTTGATTTGGATTGTAGAGACACCTTATTCTCATCACTCCTTCTTGTTTATATACTCTTCCAACTGGTGTGAGCTATGAAACATTGTGTCCCTTTATTTGGACCATCACACCTTTTCATTTTAACATTAACAAAAATCACTTTTATTATTCAAAGTTTTATTGTTAATTATTTTAATTTAGTGAGAGTTATTTTCATAAATCGATCATAGGTATGGATCGATTTATTTTTAACTCGATTCCATATTCCTACAAATATTTGCAAAAATCAACTTCTGCAGAGGTGTTTCCTTAAACCCATTTATATGTGACCATGGGCACAGAACCATGGGATTATTATTTTAAGAATTTCCTTCTACTTTCACCCTTTTCCTTTTAGCCCCCATATGTCCAGTGTTGGGATTGTGTTCTTCAGTACTTCTTCCTTCGGGACTTCAGGACTTTTCAACCTTTCAAATCTCCCAAATCATATTTCATCAAAACAGATCGGACGGTCAATATTCAATCCTTCGTTTAGATGTATGATCTAGGATTATCAGAGGTCTTTCAAGTAAATCATCGGTCAGGACTTGATCAACATTTGAATGGACGATTCTTGTTCATTTTGGAACTTCATAATTATGGACTTTTGCTGGTGGAGAAACTCCCAAAGTAAAACTCCTAGAGTGACATAACTTGCGGATGTCACTTGATGGCGTGGCATGGGCCGAGTGGTTGCAACGTGTCACTTAGATTATTGATTTAAACATATCTGAATTGTCAATTTCATCTTGACACTTGTCATTATCTGACTGTGTCCTTGCTGACGTGGTCTGTTGACGTAGATCTCCCAATGTGGCACATATTATTCTCCTTGATATAACAGTCAGGATACTTCCTTAAATGTATCTCAGATCGATGGCTGAGAGTGACTTTGGAACTTCATCCTTTGGGACTTCGGTAATTCAATTTCTCCACTTCTCAGTTCTTCCAAACTGAGATTCCCTGAAGTGTAACCTCCTCACAAATTTTAACCAAAAATGAATGTTGTCCGTTGATCATGATATTAGATCGATGACTCCTTCTGTCTGGGATGCTATTTTTCCTTGGTTTAAATCCAACGGATCTTCATCTTTGCTTATCCTCTCCTTCCACTTTAAAGTGATCCAACAAATATTGGGAATTTAGATATTCGAAATATCATCCCTCTCTTATCCTATCCTTCCACTTAAAGTGATCCAACGACTGTCAGGAATTCAGGTATTCAAGATTTCATCCCTTTTTCCTTGCTTATCCTATCCTTCCACTTTAAAGTGATCCAACGGGTGTCAGGAATTCGAGTATTCGAGATCTCATCCCTTTCTTATCCTATCCTTCCACTTAAAGTGATCCAACGGCTGTCGCGAATTCGTGTATTTGATATCTCATCCTTTTTGCCTTTCTTATCCTATCCTTCCACTTAAAGTGATTCAACGACCAAGAATGGTCCCGGAGTAGATCAACGATCAGTGATGATTGTGGGGTCCCAACTAGCATGATGTTTAAAACTATCGATGAGCTCCGTAATAGAAAAATGCTCATTGGTAGAGGAAATGATCCCAACCATAGATCTATTTGGCGGGTGTCGATCGACAGACTAGACTAATTGTGGGATTGGAATTAGCGTGTTGTTTAATTATCCCTTTGCACTCTACAATCAATCCCTTCCCTTGATCTATGCTTGCATATCCGATAGTCATGACTTAATATGATCATTTGGTGGATCAACCATAGTCACTGATATTTGAATCTATAAGATCTGACAGTCTAGAATAATTGTGGGATCGAAAATAACACGTTTTTTAATTCTCCTTTTGCTCTCCAGAATCTATCCCTGTCGTTGATCTGGTGCTTTTGTATCAACAGTCCTGACTTGATTTTTGCTTTCCCTTCTGATTTTCATTGTATCATCTCTTATAATATTTGATATTCATTCGCTAACCCTCCTCAGCTTCATGTGCATCATCAACTGTTGAAATCAATGACAATACACCAATGACAGTATGTCCAACACTACCTTGGGTATCCTGTACAAGTTTATGTTCAAAGTAATAATAACACTGTGAGGCCTAGACTCATATACAACATGAAGTTTCCATAAATAATGTTGTCCCAAAAGAACATTACAAATTTCAAGTGGAGAAACATCACACAATACCTCATCTTTGAAGGTCTTGATGTCGTACAACAGGAAACACTATTGGCTGACGCAAAGAACACTTCCTTGGCGGAGCCATCCAATGGTGAAGGGTTGCAGGTGCAGTGTTTTTGGTAGGTCTGACTTCTTGAATAACTCTGCTAAGATGAGGTTCTTCTGGCTACTTCTATCAATGATGAAGTGCATCAGGGTGCCTTTCACCCACATCTATGAGTGAAAGAAGCACTTGCCTTCCTCTGGCTCATCAGGTTCACTGGGATGGATCTTGGTGGTAGAAAAGGTGGCACTACATTCTTCTTCAATGATCCATTTATCCAAGTGGATATTTGTGGCTACCCACCTATTCCAACTGGCTCAAAACAATTTTTTGGCAACTTACTATTTTTAGTAGTTTTTTGGTTCCTGAACTTTCAGGGCCATTTTGAGGGCCTAAACGAATATTTTTCGTAATATGGAGCCTTAATGATATCCAAAGGATTTTTTTGATCCCCCAAAATGAATCTCCTCATCTATACCTTTCCAATGAGCTATTTTTCACCCCAAACAAAGATTTTATGCCAAAGTTATGCCCTTGGGAAGTTGATACATCAAACTATCCAAAATGGTGTCCACAAAACTATTGGATTTTCATCTTCCAGGGTTAGGGTTTTGGATTTTATTTATGTTAAAAAGGAATTTGGAGCCTCATTGTAACAATTATCTTCTTGCAAATGAGTGTATCCATCACATCTTTTCTCAGAGATAAGTTGCCACCATTCTAGCGAGTCTTTCACTCTATAATTTTACAGTTATGTACATTTCACTCATTAATAGAAATTGTGTATTACTGTATCTTTGTGTTTATGGTTATAAATTTTATATATATTTGTTATATTATTGGATATCTGATATATCTATGTACATTTATTTATAATATCTTTGCTCTCATTTTGGGCCGAAAATAATCTGGATCAGTGGTATCAGAGCAGGCTACTCTTGTTCATTTTTTTTTAGTACATGTCCCCGATGAGGTTCGAGTATATAAAGTTGGGTCTTGAGCTTGTCTCTCTTGAGGAAAATTGATCTCACATTCCCAAGAAACTCTCTATCGTGGAATAAAAGAAAAACGATGGAGCAGAAGATTTTATTAATCTATTGCGTGAGCAAGCTCTCAGGCAACAAAGGGATGAAATGATGGATAATTTTTCCCATGTCCTTCAACACTTGTCGATAAAAGCAGGTACATATTCATCAAGTGACCACTTTGGTGGCACCTCTCCTTTCAAGGTACAATTTAATTTTTATATTCATGTATTCAAAGGTCAGATCGATGCGGAATCCCTAGAAAAATGGTTAAATCTGATAGAAGGTTATTTCTCCGTTCACAATTTTTCTGAGAGCGAAAAGATCACCTTCACACTCCTTAAGGCTCTCCCCCATGTCAAACATTGGTGGGAAAATTACTGGGAGAAAATTTCAACAGAGGATTCTAGAATATATGGGGTTGATCCCACTTGGTATTTTTTGTGGATGCGGTCAAGGAAAAATATTACCCTGTTGGTAACTATGACGATGAATACATGAGATCAACCACATTAAGGAAAGAGAGGGGAAAAATGGCGTTGGGTTTCACAAATAATTTCCATACCCTACACACCAAGCTAGGTATCAAAGACTCTGAGTGGCATTTGGTTCTGAAATACCGCGGGGCTCTGCATAGGTACATCAAAACTGAAATGGATTTCCTGGAAATATCATCACTGAGATCTACCTATCAATCTGTTGTCAAAATCAAGAAGAAATTTAGGCACCAAAACAAACAGGAGTTCGGATCTGCAAATCCACAACAACCAAAGTATGATAAATATGACCCTAACAAACATCCTCCCAAAAACCCATCCAAGCCATAGGAAAAGAAGGGTAATGAAAAGATGAAGAAAAACACTAGAAAGTGGTGCAATTTCCACAAAATTCCCTAGCAAAACACTAATGAATGTCGCTCAAAACAATCATTGGTGGCCGAGATCAAAGAAAATGAGTTGAACCCTGATTCAAAATCTGATTCAAAAAATAATGGAAGGAGGAAGATCATCGATGCAGACCCCACTGCTACTATTGTGACTGCAATAATTCAACCAGAAGAACCAACAGATCATAAAGAGGGGGGGCGCCTTTTTCATTCACATATGTGGGTGAAGGGTACCCTACTGTATTTTATTGTTGATAGTGGAAGCCAGAAGAACCTCATCTCAACAGAGGTCGTCAAGTAATTGGGACTGTCAACAAAACCACACCTGCAACCATACAACATCAGGTGGATTTTTCAGGGACGAGATCTCCATTTCAACCAGCAGTGTTGATTGTCATATGACATCTAGCCCTTCAAGGATGAGGCATTATGTTATGTTGCCTCGCTAGATTTCTGTGATATTATTTTGGCCCAACCATATATGTGGAAGCCCCGTGTTATTTATAAGTCTCGATCTCATAGTGTCATTTTTACTCTGGGGGTCATCTCTACAAGATACTAGAGGTAGTTCCAACTACTGTCCCACCTAAACAATGTCGCAAGGTAGTATTTCATACTACAAAATTCAAATTCTTCACAATCTATTCAAAAGGTGAAAAAAAGGAAACTACAACCATTGCATCCTAAATACAAACACCTTCTATCCAGTAGAAGCAGGTTGACAAGATTGAATCAAAGCGTAAAGATTCCTTATGCACATAGTCATCACATCGAGCTCTCAACAATCTCCCACAAACCAAGCAATGCAACTCCTCCAGCAAGGAAAGCAACTCACCAAGTTTTAGATTCAACAAACACTTTTCCCTCTCCGCCTGTAACTCAACCCAATGGATAACATTTATTCCTAAGGAGGGAGCATTGATCCAGGTGGATATTGGTGGCCACCCACCTATTCCAGCTGCCTCAAAACAATTTTCTGGAAACTTACTATTTTTAGCTGTTTTTCGATTCCTGAACTTCCAGGGAAATTTTGAGGGCCTAAATGAATATTTTTTGCAATAGGGAATCTCAATGATTTTCAAAGGCTCTGATTGATCCCCAAAATGAAATCTCCTCATCGATACCTTTCCAACGAGCTATTGTGTGCATGTTGGTGCAATTATATGCATAATATATTACCAAACATAAATTATCAATCGGGATTCGTAATCAGTAGAGTTGATGAACTATATGTGCTGATAACAGATAGGTTCCTATGTCTTATGAGTATATCTCAATCAAGAAAACCATATAAAACCAATACTCTGTTTTCACACTTCAAAGATAACACTCTTCACACAATTCATAAATTAGAAATAAAAAATAATCAATAAATGTATAATTCAAAATTCTTGTTCAGGGGATGGATCTGCTCATTATAGGCTCATGAAAGATATATATGGGATATGAATTTATCCCCTATAGAAACTAATTTCAATAGTAAACTGTAATCAACTTTCTGCACACAGTAAAAAGGCAATCACTCATAGCTTAATCAATTATGGAAGAAACTTTGTCCCTACACAGGAAACATTACAAGACACTCCATTCTTAGCGCATGTATGTGAGAGATGGGGGCCTGATCTCATTTCCTCTATAAACTCACTTAAAACTTGAAATAAATTCTTATCTAATTCTGCACACTCTTCAAAATCAATTGATGCACCACAAACAAAAATTTAATACAATCTTACAATCTCGCAATTCTAGAAAATTACTTCGTTTCTACACAGGAAACATAATTTTTAATGAGATGTTGCATTTGTTGGTTTATGTAATGTGAATGATGGACTCTAAATTGTTCCTGTGCTGCCACACTTTGCAATCAATTCTAATAGTGAAATCAGAAATAAAATCAAAACAACAAGTACAAAAAACAGAAATCTATACTAATAATTTACAATGAGCTTACCAAGCTGGATCAGTGGCCCTTGCCGATGCCAACATGGAAGCTTTTAGATCAGAAGATGCTAAATTCTAAGAGACACACAGAATCATTGAATTCAAACTTCCATTGATCTTCAACAAATAAATTTACAGAAAGAGTTGGTTCAGAAATCCAATTTGCAGCATACTAATTCCTCTCCTTTTGATTAGAGCCATCACTCAATTTATACGAATTTTACATTACAATTTTGGATCTAGACAATCCAATCCAAATCAAAACCATTTTACATCAATGGAGGTTGATTTCAACCATTTAGCTAATCAAGGAAATGCATTTCCCATAAATATGGGCATGATCTTAGAATTTCTGGAAAATTGGCAAAGATTTAGGATGGATCGTTCCCCCTAAGATGGAGGTCCACACATGTGATATATGGTGATTCTGGCACTCATGTCTAAATAAAAACACCGCTATGGACAAAAACCATGTCCCAAAATTTTGATATTCATCGTCATCGGCCCGAAAATCAAGGTAAAAATCCAGTACCATAATCCTGTAGATAGGGTTTTAGTACCAGATTAGCACAATCATAGCCATGAGTACCATATTAGCATAGAAAAGGTGTTGGTACTGGATTAGATGCCCATTCAGTACCAAATCAATGCTTCTTAAGATTCAAATGATTAGGATCATACAAAATCAAACATTTAATCGTTTTAACTCAAGAAAACTAAACAAACAATGCTTTAATCATAAGTTACCTCTTATGCACATGAACAAGGTCATCAAGTGTATTTATGGAGGAAACAGTCAAGTATACACTCATATAATAGGTATACTAGGCTCAGATAGAGGGTAATATAGGGCATTAGAAGTGTCAAAATGGAGACTCAACATACCCCCATGCTTAAGTCATTGCATGTCCTCATGCAACAATGATCTTCAAAATTTTCAAAATTGATGGTACTCCTCACATGATCAAGCATTCTTGACGTTCCACCCTTCTTCATATCCTAAGTTCCTATTATACAATATAAACTTATTGGTCTATGCTTCACACTTCTGACCCATGGAAAAGTAGTTATGACAGAAAAGTGGAGTCATGAGTAATTGATTAGATCTGTCAATAATTTGACGTTAGGTTTTATCCAATCTGTTTTCGATCAAAGTTAGGAGAAAGTGGGTGGTTGTGACTCTAATATGATTATAGGACAGTGGCCAAGAGTTTTCATAATGAATTTGACTAATATCCCCCCCCCCCTAGCTAGATTACCTTTTAAAATAAAAGTGATATAAGCATAGTTTAGATCTCATTTGAAGAGAGGAACACATAAAATAATACATCCCAAGATGGTTAACTCATTTCTTATCCAAGTTTTTAGAGATGAAGCTCTTCTTGCTTAGGTAAGGTGAATTACACATACTGAGGGTCCCACTTCTAATGCAAACCTATTTATTTTAAAGATAGAACTCTAAAGTGGATACTTGAAGGTTCTTAAGAACATCATCCGAGAGATATAAAGGTCATCTCCTAGCCTTGATTTGATAATGCTTCAGAATGATACCCAAGGGTTTTTGTTCAGTTTTAGGTGTGCCACTTTATGTTTTTCAACTCCCTTTACCTGGCATAGCCTCGCTTCTAGCAGGCCTTTTCAGTACCTCGGTGGGTTTACCTTAGTACCATACAAGCATGGCCCTGCTGCCAGTAGGCCTATTCAATAGCTTGGCAAGTTTACTTGTACTTCATGATACTTCCTTTTTATTATATTACTCAAAATATTTATAATGATGTATACTGTTCATTGACAGTTTTAGAGTATAAGGAAGGCAGGTGGTACAGGAGTGTTATTAGGAACATAATTAATTGTTTTCAATTATCCCAAGGGTGACATCATCCACATTCAACTTAAATCTCAGTTATTCAATGTATAATGGAACATCCCAGATAATGACTAAGAGGTCCCTCTAGTTAATCCTATTAGGGTTCTCATGAAAGTTCATTGCAGTTTTGCAAGGGTGGTCCACCACATGAGTTTTCATCAATACCTCCCAAGAGAAACTTGTAAAGATAAACCTGGGTAAGAACTTGTTGAATCAACTAGGTTAGTATTAGACATAATGGTGTCACCATTTTTCAATGGATATTTCAATTAGCAATCACTTTTTCAAAATGATGAGGTAATAAGACAAGTGCACCCATTATCATATAGAAATAAATGTGGAAATGTCTTCTTAAAGGATAGAAAGGATTATTCATTTAGGGGTGAGTGTAGAAATGTAGGAGGAAGATGTACATGAGAGTAAAGAACAATTCAACACAAGACTTAAATGATACTTGATAGAAAGAACATGAAAATATTAGCCTATACCTCCCATTACATGAAATGAAAATGATGTTAAGCACAGGACAAAGATCATATCACTTTGGCATTAGAACCAGATTGGTAACTGGTATCAGAACATTTTTATGCAGTACCGTAATAGATAGTACCGAAACAGAGCAGGGGGAAGAAACAGAGTGACAGGATGAATGATTTCTATATGAGGAGATGTGTACGAGGGCTTGCAAAATTTCATGGTAGGGAGTATGCAATAATTGAGAGAAACCATATGTTTACTGCATAATTAGTCTAATTTCTTTAATAAAATGAAAAATGTTGAATTTATATGTCCTAGTACTTAAATTGAGCATCAAAACTTGAATATATGATTAGAGATACCAACACCTTGTTACCAGTACTGGATCACCTGAGTATCAGATCATCTGAGTGCAGAGTTATGGTCATCACCGGAATAACATAGGGTTCCTTCTTCAGTACTGGATGAATGTGGAGACGTTGTTCAGTACCGGATGTGGTCCAGTACTGGATGAATGTGGAGACATTGTTCAGTACCGGATGTGGTCCAGTACCAGATGAGTGTAGAAAGATGTTTCAATACTGGAATAGCATAGAAATGACCATTGGTACCAGATGAACACAAAGGTGAACATTGTGTTCTGATACTTGAATATATTTTGACATAGTACCTAGTGGTAGTGCTTTTGAAATTTTTGTAGGCTACACCTTGTAGAAGTAGCTAGTGTTTTTTGGTGTTCTGGAAGAGGACCTGTGATCTAATTCAACTGAAAAACCATGTAGATGGAACAAATACCAACATTAGATGCAGGAACTCTGAGTTTGCATCGAAATAATGCAAAAAAATTTGGTGACTAGGCTCCAAGCATTGTGTTATCACTAAAATTTCATCCACAATTGGTTACAATAATTCAGCATCGCCAAATAGTTATGAGGTCACCCATGGACCAAAATATCACAAAATCATTCCCAAAGGGTCAAAAACTATACAACTAGTGCAAAAATTAAAGGGCACTATGAAGACATAGGGCACGCGCGCACATGCACAAAATAGAAACGCAAGATTCGCGCACATGCGCATGATGCACGACTGTTTTCGCAAAAATCCGTGCACCTGAGAAACAACGCATTTATGAGAGTGATCATCCTCCCACCCATTTCTAGTTCATCTTCCAAGTTGATTTGACACTTAAATATGGACTGGATTCGACTGTGTGGCTGGTCAAACACCTAGAAATTCCCTAATTAGCCTCTTTACACACTACAAACTAGTTGGACAATACCTCAAAGGAATGCTATAAAAAGGCAATGGATACACTTCATTTTTCAAGGAATTCATAGCAAAGTTATGCTACCATTAGTTTCTTGAGGAATCCTCTATCCTTACCAAGAGTATACTTGCATCATTGCATTGGGAAATCCATCTCACCCCTTGAGTGGATTAACAAAGATTTCTTTCACCATTTTCATTTTTTCAAAGTTGTAAGAAGAGATTATTTGTGGGGGTCCAAGATCCCTCCCTTGGAGGAATAAGGGACTTAGAGTCCTCTTTCTTCTTGGTGTTTTCTTTCACTAATATCAGCCTTATCATTGGTGACATGGGTCTCATTGTTTCTTTTGTCCTTATGTCCCTATGTTCATTAATTTAGTTGTTGCTTTATTTCTTAGTTTAATTCTTAGTTGTTCTTTTATATTTCTTTCTCTAACCCTTTTCCTTGCAGTTGTCCTGCTTAGCAAACCCAACTAAGATTGCAAGCACCTCTATTTTGCTCACTAAGGTGACGAAAGAGGTGCAATAGATTGGAGACTCCTACCCCATTTGGGTTTTTCTATCTCTTCTTTTGGTTTATTTATCTTCCAGGTGCATTAACCGGCCTAAGTCGACCTGTCAATCATCCAATTCCAAGTTGAATTGAGAGAATTCCATCCGAAATTTTCATTCACGGCCATGTGTCACCTGTGCATGGGTTTTTCAGCCCACAGACGCACATCGTGCACACATGTGCCTAAGTTACAGTTATGCTCTGCGCATCTACGCCCATTAGCTCTGTTCGGTCTATGCACATGCTCTCTGTGCGCCTCTGCCTCCACTGAGACCCGCGCACCTGTGCAAAAAATTCACATTGTAAGGTTTTTTGAGATTTGGGGAGGGCCTTTAGCCTTCTTAAAAGTGATTTCATGCATGTTTTAAGCTGCACCACACTTAGTTCCCTATTCATATAAAGGGATTATTCAAAACACATAGGCACTTAGGAGGTTAAAATCATTATTTCCTCTTTTGCTTTCATTTTTGCCACATGGATGGCTTGTTTTGGCTAAAAATATAAGTTAGAAATCATTTGTAATCACATTTAACTTGCATTGGGACTAGAAGTTGGATAAACAGTCGCTTATTATGTTCTTCTCTCACACCTCCACGTGACCTTGAGAATCAGAAAAGATTGTGGAACAATTTTATCTCCCTTAAGAAAATTAAAACCTTTAGGAGAGGACAACAACCCTTCTTGGGACTCCTCTTAGTTTATTTTTTCAAACACATCTTAAGATTGTAATGGGCCCATACATGCCCACATGCTACAAAGATAGGATAGTGTTGAAATTTACTTTCTTAGATCAAATCACTAGGGAAGTTTAAAGGTTTTGTAATGGACCCACACATGCCCACATGATCACAATCTAGGATAGTTTCAAATCTTTTCTTAGATCACATCACAATAGGGAGTTAAATGAATAGTAACGGACCCACATGTCCACATGCTATCTTCCTAGGGACTTTTGAATTACGCAAGGTTGTACCAAAGGAATTTAGTTAATTAGGTAATCAACACTTGTAAGGACCAAGCGAAGTCCACATGCAGCAAGGTGACACCTAATTCATTAAAAATTGGCACACTTTCACTCATTCACACACAAAAGTCACTTATCACTCACATAGTTTCTTCTTGAAATGTGGAGGTCAAAGTAAGTTTCCTCCAAAGGGATTCTAAAACACCCCACCCTTTTCTTGATGAAACTATCCACTCCCATTTAATTTCAACGAGGTTGGTTCACACCCCCAATCTCTCAAACAACTACATCTAAATTTTTTTTAAAAACTCACTAAGTTTTCCTCCACAGGAGGTGCCAAAAGAAATATTTTAGTCTAGGTAGGATTTTGGGGATAGGAATCCAAATAACTCCTCATTATTTGGTTCTCACATTGTCAAAACCATAGAAGTTGTCAAATAGGGAACTGAAAATCCTCCAAGTCAAGTGTTCCTAACACCATAAGGCAGGGAGATACCCATGAAGGGTTGAAGGCTGAGGTTCGGTTGTTCTATGCGTCCCCCCTTGAGGCACCCACCTCTTGGACGGGATCCAACCCGTGACCCATTTTTTAGGCTGAAAATCTAAATGCCACACTTTACCGAGGTACCTAGTGACCAAATTTTAGGACATCTACCTAGGTGGAAATTGTGGGCTGCAATTGCACCTTGATCGGATTTTGTGTGGCTATTGGGAAATATCGCCAGATCTTTCGGGATATGCCCCCTTTACCCTTCATTATAATCGATTATTTCATCCATACTAGTTTCTCTTCTGGTGACTTCAGACCCCACTGTTGAGTACTATTGGAAGGTCCAGTGCTATTTGAGAGGAAGGACGTTACATATTTTTAGGACATGAGAATTTGTTTTCTTTGATTCCCCATGCAGACAAAACCCACTTATCCACATATATGCTTCTTTTTCAAACCACTTTATGTATGATGCACTTCTGATTACATTTTGATTTGGATATATATATTGTGTAAAGTTCAAAATTTTTAACAAAGGTTCTTGTTTACTTTATCTCATCACATTTCGCACACATCCACTCAGCTATTCGGACATCATAGGGGACCCATAGAACCCCCGTCATTCCATACGCTTACTACACCTCCCTCCTATTTTAGGGGGAGTTCCTAGTCTTGCCACCTCATCGGCACCACCTTCACACACTCCTGTGAGTGCTACTATCTTAGGATCATCTTTGCTTGGTTCCACATTACTTGGGTCCACTTCCCAAGTCCCTTCATCCACTCGCTCTCCTTTACACAGAAGCGAAGGACCAATTTCCTCTCAAGGGGGAAGTACCAACCCACCTAGCCCCCCTCAAGGGTTAGGTTCACAACACACTTACACCATGGCTAGAGCTAATCCTCCCCCCCCATTGCAGATGCCATATTTGGCCTCTCTTAACATACCATATCTAAGCAAACTCACCAATGATCCTCTATTGCATGACCCCACATGGCCTACCATGCCCACCAAACTACCTTTAGACATCCCCAAGTTTGAAGGAAAGGCAGGAGATGACCCTGCCAACCATGTCATGACTTTCCACCTATGGTGCTCTTCCAACAACATTATGGATGATTCCATCAGACTACGATTGTTTCAGCACACACTCACTGCCCCATCAGCCAAATGGTATGTAGATGAAAAATCAGGGTCCCATGCGACTTTTGAGTCCTTGGCCAAAGAATTTTTGACCTTATTTCAATTACCAATCCTCCATGACAATGGTCTAGAACTACTCTCTAATTTCAAACAAACCTCAGCCACACATATCGCTGATCACATTCACGAGTGGCATAGGCGATGTTGTTTGTGCAAAGAAGAAACCACCAAACAATAGTGTCTTGACTGGTTTCTTAGATCACTTGTCTCTCTCCTTGGTAAGGATGTAGCTTCCACCTTCCCTCAATCAAAAAAGGAAGCCATCAGTAAGGCTCAACAATACAACCTCATCTATTCACAGTCAGGGTACTTATACACAATACTCCCTGATCTACCAAAACCTGTGTCGTTTGGCCAAGAAAATCCTAGGATGTCTCACTCAGCAGACGAACTGATTGGTAATACCACACACCACAGTCCTCAACCCCAACCACCACCAATGTATGGAACACCTCAATATCCGTCGGCATATGGGGGCACTTCTTATTACCCCCCACCCCCTTATCAACAACCATACCCTATTGCTATGCCTCCACCCATCAGTGGGCCACCGCCAGCACCCCCCATACACCCACCTATTCAAACAAGTTCTGGTACCCCCTCCACCTCAGTTTTTAGTATTAGTGAAAGCACCACGCCTTCCTATGTACCTTACGGATCATTACCCCCATAGAATCCGTACGTTCTATTTCCTGGTCCCCCACAACCCATTGCTCCCCCACATCCTCATGCTGGGGTGAATTTTGTTCAACCCTCTCCCGTTCAGCAATATCAAAATTTCGAATAGTTGAATACGGAAAATCCAACCCACCCATCGAACAATGCCAAAAAGAAAGGAAGAAACAGGAACAATAACAACCCATGCCAAGGTGGGAATCAACCCCAACAAAACCAACCGGCTAGGGGAAACCAAAACCAAGGGAATCAAAACCCCCAGGGGGGTAATAACAATAGGCGTCAAGGGAGAAATAACAATACTATCAAGACCAATTTCCCTTGTTCCCTTTGCGGTGAGTTTGGTCATTATACTCATCATTGCCCCTAAATCCCTAATTTCAAATGGCTGAAAGACTCAAGCAGTCTACCCCATCCTCCAGCACCA
>ML779903.1:1622578-1640680 GCA_009831015.1 Picea engelmannii | reverse complement strand
GTGGGACAGTACCTCAATCCAAACAATCCAATAGATTGCACGATCCTCCTCACTGGTGAGGAAGAAATACTTTTGCAAACACGTAATCCTCAGTACCATGCACCTGCTGAGTTCCCTCCCATTCCTCCAAAAATAGTCCCCACATCAACGGGACCCCCGTTGGTGATCCCCGCCCTAACACAGAACCACCTCTTCGCATCCCTTGCATCCCATTGTGTAGGAATGTCCACAACCCACAGGCTAGGGAAACTCATAATTACAGTTTGGTTGATGACTTAGCATAATCCCCGGCTGCCATGTCAGTCTTAGAAGTCCTTCAGACTTGTCCCACTCAGCGGAAATCATTACTTTCCGCCTTGGGGGCAGTCGGCCCCGCAGATACTCGACTCATTACATTTGATCTTGACAGCGGAGAACCTTGCCTTCCTGCTTTGATCGCTTTTCAAATCCCAGTGAAAATACAGAACATTACAATTCATCGGTGTATCATCGATGAAGGTGCATCTACATGCATTATGTCCAAATCTGTATGGAAGAAACTTGGTTCCCCTAAACTCATACCCTCTGCCATTACCTTACAAGCTTATGATGGATGACCATCATCTACTGAAGGGCTCTTCTAAAATGTCCCCATAGAACTTGGGGGCAAGACTATTCTCATCAACATTGAAGTTATCAATGCCCCACTCGATTATATTATCCTGTTCAGTCATAGCTACATGTACGCTATGAAGGAAGTTTCCTCTTCCATCTTTCGAACAATGATGTTCCCCCGCAACGGGAAGATCGTTACCATTGACCAAGTCTCACATTACGAGCCTAACCCGTCTTCCAACATCGATAACATTCTCCCTCTCATCCACATGAGTCATGACGCATACCCACTCATCGAAATGGGTCCTGAAATTTTCAAAGATCCATCATTGTTAGGAACTTACCATGGAGCACCACCGCTCCTTCATCCTTCCAATCAAGTATGCGCCATATCATCTAATGGAACTGACATAGAGGATACCCTTCCTCCTAGGGAGGCTTCTATCATATCTGATGTCCCACTAGTCGCAGATCTTCCCCCTCACGAGACTCCTGCGAACTCGTCGACCCCACCAGTCCACAATTTCACCTCTCCCTAAGGCCATATCCCATTTTGGGAGATATTTCCCCAAGCCATCACTGAAATCCCCTTCTTTTACCCTCCTCCAGGTGTACAAGCTTTCCAGGTAGCCGCAATGCTTACCCTCCCTAATATGGTGTTAGCAATTCCAATTTGGTATTTACATCCACCAAAGATGGTTCCTCGACCATCCCTTCCCCCCCAAATGGAAGGAATCCCAATGATGATTCCCATACTCACTCCCACCATACCCTCTACACCCCCACTCACTACTCTCCCTGCCACAACTGGGGGTAGAAGAAATAAGAAGGATCCCACATCTCCACTTCCCAAGCGCGTCCAACCCCCTTGCACGCTATGTGAGAAATATGGACACCAAACCAACAACTGCCCATCTCTACCAGAGTTACGGAACTTGATTCCACTCAATCAAACTCCATCAACCCTCACCACCGTAGAAAGTACTACCATTACCGCCCCTCACTCAAGTAGTAAAGGGATGTGAACCAAATTTTCTTGTGCTATATGTTTAGAATATGGCCATTATACCCACCATTGCCTAGCACTGTCGCAGTTTCGACAGACATTAGCCGCAGTACGCCAAAGCTTCTAGAACGAACCCAACCCAGCTACATCATCCCTCCCCAAAATCATTGACATCCATTATGTCACAACTTCAGTCAATGAACGTATGAGATTCCCTTGCTCTCTATGTGAGTCCTTAGATCATTTTACATACCAATGTCCTATGATCATTGAATACAGGCAACGCCAATTGACCCTGATTCAAACCTCGGCACCCTGTACAGAATCGATGGTCGACCCTACCTCATCACTAGAGATTTTTCATATCATTTCTCCTAAACTCAAGGCCCTCCCAATGCCTCTGTGGTTCTTGGATGACTTATCCAAGGATTCACCCCCAAATCCTCCCAATTCTCCTATTCATTTCCCTACAGAAATATTACACCCAACTACCACTAGTACTCCTCAGTACTTCAATATTTGGCTTATGTTGAGTGAACCATTGCAATCTCATTGCATCATTTCCCCTGCTTCTTCTTCACCCAAGGACCACCACACAGTGATATTCACCGATATCACTCTTTTAGACCCCTTGTATTTCCGCCAATTTCACTGTGACGAGGACATACTCAAGGAACTAAACACCCCCGACTACCCATGGGATGCACTCCACCACCGAGCGCTCTTCTTTCCATAGGAAGCCTCCACACCTCCTCATCCACACCCCATATACACAGTCGAAACCAAATATTTCCTCCCATCAGGGCACATCGACTGGTTCAACAACCCCATTCCTGCCCCTAATTCTTTTGAAGAAGGCAACATGGCCAACATTTCCTCGACCATCAAACTCGATATTTCCATCAAAAATGGATTCTTCGAGGAAATCACCATTGGCGTCACTTGCACTCCTCAACAAATCATCACCTATAAAGCCCTCTTCCAAGAATATCAGGATATTTTTGCCTGGTCATACACAGAAATGCCTGGCCTTGATCCCTCAATCATTGAACATCGCATCGACACTTGGCCTGACATAACCCCAGTTTGTCAAAAACAGCGACCGCTACACCCATCCAAAGCAACAACCATCAATGATGAGATTGACAAATTATGCACTACTGGGTTCATCTACCCCATCCCCTATACATCATGGGTTTCCAACCCTGTACCTGTTAACAAAAAACAGGGCACTATCCATGTCTGCACGGACTTTCATGATCTCAATCATGCATGTCCTAAAGACAACTTTCCAACACCTTTCATCGATCAAATTATCGACGACTGTGTAGGCCACGAGGCTCTATCCTTCATGGACGGTTTCTCTGGTTATAATCAAATCCAAATTCACCTAGCCGATCAGTACAAAACCGCATTCACTACCCCTTGGGGTACTTTTGCATATCGTGTCATGCCGTTTGGACTAAAGAATGTTGGCACAACTTTCCAACGGGCTATGACATACATTTTTCACGATCTGGCTCATATCATCCTCGCATACTTGGACGACCTCACAGCTCGATCCAAGAAATGCACCCAACATCTTGATGATTTACGGATCATCTTCCAGTGGTGCCATCAGTACAACATCCGCTTGAACCCCCTCAAGTGCGTATTTTGCGTCACCGCGGGGTGCCTCCTCAAATACATCGTTTCCCAAATAAGTATTATCGTGGACCCCCTCAAAGTCCAAGCTATCACCGAAATTACACCTACCTGGAATTTACATCAACTCCAGAGCCTACAAGGAAAGGCTAACTTTCTATGGCAATTTGTCCCAGACTACGCCACTCGCGCACACGGTTTCCTTCGCTTACTACGTCACGTCATCCCATTTTACTAGGATGAACATGCCCAACAGTCATTTGACGATCTTAAAATGGTGCTCTCCAATGCCCCTTTAATTAGTGCACCTGACTACAATCGCGACTATATCCTCTACATATCAGCATCAACTGTTTCAGTAGCAGGAGTTCTCGTTCAGATAGGTGATGATGATCATGAGCATGTCATTTATTACGTTAGTAAAAACCTCTCAGGGCCACCCTTGAAGTATAAACACGAAGAGAAACTAGCCCTTGCAGTCATCCTCGCAGTCCAGAAACTGCGTCACTATATTCTACTTCACACAACTAAGGTTGTAGCAGATTCCAACCCTATGCAATACTTGCTTAGTCGTCGACAACTTAACAACAAATTTTCCCGATGGATCGTTATCCTTCAGGAGTACGATCTTGAATTCTCAACACCCAAGAAAGAAAGCCCTCATCCTCGTCGAACTTGTCACAACCCTCTCCTCTGACACAACCAGTGCCCCCGTCAATACTGACTTTCCCGACGAACACCTCTTTTACATAACTATAGATGATCCTTGGTACAACGACCTCCTTGTCTACCTCCAAACTCAAAAGTTCAGTAACCACCTTTCATGAGATGATCGTCATCGTATTCACCATCAGGCCCCCCACTACCTCCTCATTGGAGACATCTTATATTGGCGAGGGGTCGACACCATCCTTTGTCGATGCCTAACTATTGATGAGGCCGATCGAGTCTTAAACAACTGCCATAGCAACGCATGTGGGGGCCATCTTTCGAGAATGTCCACTGCTCATAATATCATTTGAGAAGGTTATTTTTGGCCTACATTGTTTCACGATTGCATTTACGCCATGAAATGATGCAAGAAATGTTATCTTTTCATCAACAAAGCACGAGCACCACCTGCTCTTCTTCACCCAGTCATCACTGTCGGCCCCTTCTATAAATGGGGCATCAAATTCATGACTTGCAATCCCCCCTCCAGCAATGGACACAAGTACATTATCGTGGCAGTCGATTACTTCACAAAATGGGCGGAAGCTATGCCCACCTTCAACAATACTACTGACACCGCAACGCATTTTTTCTTTAATCACGTCATATCTCACTTTGGAGTACCACTCCAACTAGTTTCTGATCATGGGAAACACTTCGAGAATGAGATTTTCTTCGAACTCTCATCTCAGTTAGGATTCTCCCACGAGTTTGCCTCACCATATTACTGTCAGTCTAATGAACAGGTCAAAGCAGTCAATAAGGTCCTCAAGACCATGTTACAGTGCATAGTTAACAAACATAAGACCAATTGGCATCATATGTTATTTTCTGCGCTATGGTCTTACCGTACAGTTGTGAAAACAGCCACTGGTTTCACACCATTTCATCTAGTCCATGGGATTGAGGCCACTCTTCCCATTGAGTGTGAAATTCCCACCTTATGCACCACAATTGAGCTATTACTCGACACTGCTCCAATGGAGCGGTGCTTGCTGAACTTAGAGTCCCTAGATGAAGATCGTCGATCTTCATTACAAAACAATGAGGCAACTAAAAAATGATCAAAGGCCACCTTTGATCGACATGTCAACCTTCGCTCATTTCACGAAGGTGACCTCATCCTTGCTTATGATATCGCTCACAATACCTTTGGTCATGGAAAATTCGAGTCACTATGGCATGGCCTATACATTATCCAACATTGTCTGACCAAAGGCACATACATCCTAGCCTCTCCCAAAGGCCTCTCTCTCAAAGAACCCATCAATGGGTTATACTTAAAGAAATTTTATGCCTAAACGTAGCAGTTCTACTTTAGGTTGTTTTCTTTTATAGTGTTTTTAATCTTTTTTATCCCTCATGTCTAAACTATCATTTGTGCTATTGACAGATGCTTCCTTCGCCAGCCTACCACATCGATTACGCTGATGGCACCAGCCGTTGGACATAAAATCTCGCTTCGGTAGCTTGGGCCCTCTATACCCCTTCACATGAAATGCTCCATTCAAGTGGCATATTTTGGGTTCAGCCACCAACAACCAAGCCAAATACACTACCGTCATTGGCCTCCTCGTCGATGCCCAACATCATCGTATTCGTCACCTTAGCATCTTGCTCGACTCTCAACTAGTCATTCTTCAACTCAACAATGTGTACCGCATACACGATCCCTGCCTCTTTAGCAAATACCTATAGGTTAGACTTTTATCTCGACATTTTGATTCCATTACATTTACACATATTCTGAGACAATTGAATCAAATTATAGATAACTTAGCTAACATTGTGTTAGACTGGCATATATCACATCAAGATACCTCTACACATACATAAACATATCAAAAACCTGTCACAGCATATACATAGTTTAGACATCATCAAACATTACAAAACACATGTAAACATCACATAGATCTCAAAATGTATACTCATGTATATATAAGTCGATCCACAGTGCCATCCAAATGTTTACATACAAAATATACAAGTATCAGTAGGCTAGTGAAGCACCTTGGTACAAAATGGGCTCACCAGCCTATATACAAAAATACAAAATACATAGAGCACCACTCAAGGTGCCTCTAGAGCACCACCTCCTACCCCTCCCTCAAGCGGTGGTCTCCCACCCACTACTGGTCCCTCCGGACTGAGAGGTAACCATCCAGTCATAGCAGGACCTACTCCTGCTGCTCGTCGTACCATGGCCCGCCACGGAGGCGGAACCCCCACACACTGCTCCAGGATGCCCTCATCCTAGATACGTGACCACATGCCCTCAGGAACACCCTATAGCACCACCTCCAGGTAGCGGTGAATATCCTCAAAATCTACTCTGGCATCAGCTGGAGGAGCATGTGCTGGCTCGACACCTAGATCATCAAACCGGCGTCTCCTCACTGCTCTCTCCCCCTCAGCTGGTCTCACCCCGGCGTCCTCACACCGATGTCTCTCTCCTACCCACGGCGGTCTCTCCAACTCCTGTTGAGCCGACGCTCTCAGCAACTCAACCTCGCACTCGCAAGGTGCCACATCTGCACATACAAACAACCAAATGATAGTATCAGCATCTATATCATATACATGTATCATGCTATCTCCAAAAACATATATATAAAAACTCCTAAACATACCTCGATGGTCAAAAACCTCCCCTGGAGGTAACACCATGTCCGAATCCTCCCGGAAGTCCACACCAGCATATGGGAACTGCAATATCACCTGCGGCATCTGCCTCCACACCTATGTCGCCTCAGCTATGAAGAAGTGGCCACCCTTGCCACCACCGTGGTGAAGAAAAATAGTCGACCACCGCCTCAGTCATGGCTCTCGCGCCCCAAGAGTGCCCAATAAAATCCTAGGGTGCAACATAGGCACCCTCTCCAAAAACCAGGCCACTAGGATGGACTCAAAGGAAAAATCTCCTGTATCCATGGACCAATAATGGTCCAGCTGCCCTACCATCCTGGCATGCTGCCTAAGCCCCCAGGCGAAGTGCTCACCAGCCAATACCCTCTCCATCACACATAGCTGACCACCACCGATCCATTGAGTCGCAGGGGACCCATACACTCTCACAATCATCGTTGCTATACAGCGATGCGCTAGAGAATCCATCACCCCAATGCTCACAACAGTGCCAGACATAAAGTTCACCCCTGAACAGAACCTCCGGCCCACTGTCACTAGCGCCACATCCCTAGGTAACACCGACTCTACTGGTAGGGGTGTTCCCCGAAACGGGAGCCCAGTCAAAAAATATATGTCCTCCACCGCAGTGAAGGCAATCTGCTCTCCCCGCACCATGAAACAATGTAGGTCCGGACTCCACATCCGGATAAGGAATTGTAGGAGATACTCCTGCACCCGTATCAATGGGCACTCAAAGAACTTCAGTAGCCCACAAGCTGCCAAAGTAGCACGTACCCCCGGATCCTCAATCGCCACAACATCCCTCAATAGGGACCAATCCCGCTCTCACCAATCGACTGGCATCATGCACAATGATTGCCTGTAGCCACGTAAAACAATCCCAGGTCAGCCACCTTGACCATCACAAACATTAAAAAGATAAGTTTTACACCCGTCAACCTTGCCCCCAAGGCGCAGCTGTTTAACCCATAGGCATGCACACATGTGCGCCTGTTCACTCCATAGGTGTGCACGTATGCGCGCCTATCCACTCCATAGGTGCGCACTCAGGCACGCTTGTCCATCCTACAGGAGCGCCTTCATGCACCCCTATCACGAACATAGGCACACATCAAAGTGTGCCTGTCCAATACACAGTTGTGCACACCTGCGCGGTTGTGTAGCCAACAGGTGCACACATAATGCATGCCTTTGCCCCCCTCACAGGCTCCCCCATGCACGCCTATCCGGTGGGCAAGTGTGCACTTGTGCATGCATACTTCTGGATCACCCGCGCACGTGGGGGCTCACACCCATAAAACCCCCTGTACGACCCTCTATATAGGCCCTGCCCAAAAATGGAAACCCTACTTCTATGCAGGATGATTATACTACTAACCTGAAGCTTGCTGCTCCTTGATCAGATGCCTTGTCCTCCCAGAATCTCCAAATATCCTCTGAATACTTCTCTTCCAGTCACTATAGTAGCAAGTACAAATGAGGTGGCAATGTGGGCCCTATAGCTATATATAGGCCTTTTCACCAAACTTCCACTCACCATTCCAGGAGCTCCGGGTGTCCATTCCCCGATCCATCTTCAGCCATGGGATCCGCATCTTGGCATCTACATCATGACAGTCCCCGAGCCTCTTTTCATCCTGAGCCCCTGGGATGCCATTTTTTCATATCCCAACCAAGTACACATGCGCATATTCAAAATTATCAAATAAATGCTTGTATGTTCGATTCTCTTCAGATATTGTTCACGTCGGGTATTTGGTTTTCATATGTGAAGGTATTTGGTCATCATACATCAACGCCACCCCTTCAGGTATATAATCAGCACTGGCATGTAATCATTCCCTCTGAATCTCACTTGCATCTCCAGTCACACCCTTTGACATTTACCTCTAGGATCCCCATTTTCGGTTCTGCAGTACCAACACCTCCATTTGCATCTCCGGTAATGTCACCCAGTAGCGCTCTCCCCCACATGAGTTGTCCCATTCATAGCACCCTTTTGCACATTGACACTCATGTTGTTTTTCAACCCTTTAGGGATGGGAGTCCCGATAGTCTTACCTTATGTCGCGAATCAGCCACATACTCATTCTTCTCATTTTTCTAGCTTTCCCACTAGACTCCCAGATTATCTCTTCAAGGTTCTATTTTTTACCACACCTCCGCAGTATCATGAACCCTCCATTTTATCCACAATCAGTTTGCCCATCTGCAAATTTCCCTTCATTTCACCTACCTCATACAGAAACCCACCCATGGGACCCCACCCTCCACTAGTTCTCCTAGCAAATTGTTCCCTACATGGGCCAACCATATTACATTGGGGCACCCATTTCTATATTTGTACACTCATCCCACATTATTCTTTATTTATTCTACAAACGCCTTTATTTCCAGCATTTGCATTACCTTTTTGTCATCACCTTTGGTGACCTTCTTCCCTTTTTGGCGAACGCAACCCATGTCGCCCCTGGTTGGGGCACTCCTTATCATCTACCCTTGTTGACATCGTCCATCTCCTATGAGTATCCCACAGGTCACTTACCTCTGCCCTCTGAGTTTGTTCACTTTGTCCCGCCTCTGGCACAACTTATCCCATGTCTTGTTGTCTCCCTGACACTCGACTTAGTTGAAAGGTTGCGGCCACTTATTCTTCGCATATACCCCCAACCAAGGGAAGTCTTGAGTCTCCATACATCTTGACTTCGACCATGTACTTCCTCTGGTTCCTAACCTCACCTAGTAGATTTCACGAAGCCCTTTTCTTCTGGGAGTCACGTCCCCCTTTTTGTCGACATCAACACAGTTTTCTAGAAGGGCGACAGTATCTTGATTCTCATTACCTATCCAATGAGAGATCTTGGATGGCACAGGGAGAACCACAATTTCTCCCTGCTGTCATTGACCCCTGTAACATTCGACTTCAACACTTTCTCATGTTATGGTGGGTCTTACTTTGCGACTATTACAGTTATTTCTTATATTTGTCGAAGACCTCTGAACCGGGTTGGGCTATCAATGCCTACAAAATCTGTGACATTTCTTACAGATGTCACTGCTTACTGTTCAGAGTATGTTCCTCCGCAGAATTATCTTCTGCCTTTATCACGACCACCCCTAAGGGCACTGTAGTTGTCTACATCAACACATTATTCCTCTTTTGAGTTACATGACACGAGCATGGGGCATGCCCACCTCGTTTGTACATAGTTTATTTTTACACACCTTATGGAAGTTTGGGTTCTACAAGTTCCCTTCTCCCTCCAACGGGTAACTCTTGAAAATCCCACTATCGCTTTCTCTTACAACAGCACTCTCAGTAGAAGAAAGATTGATGGATTTCGGCTATACATATGCTCCTAACCTCATCCATCAGGGGGCATCTGTTATCACTTAAATTTCATCTGCAAATGGTTACAAGAATTCAACATTGTAAATCAGTTATGAGGTCACCCATGGACCAAAATATCACAAAAGCATTCCCAAAGGGTCAAAAACTATAAAACTAGTGAAAAAATTAAAGGGCGCTATGAAGACAGAGGGCACGCGCGCACATGCGCAAAACAGAAACACAAGATTCGCGCACATGCGCATGATGCACGATTGTTGTCGCAAAAAGCCACGCACCTGAGAAACGACACATTTATGAGAGTGGTCGGCCTCCCACCCACTTTTGTTTCATCTTCCAAGTTGATTTGACACTCAAATCTGGACTGGATTCGACTGGGTGGCTGGTCAAAGACCTAGAAATGCCCTAATTAGCCTCTTTACTCACTACAAACTAGTTGGACAATACCTCAAAGGAATGTTATAAAAAGGCCATGGATACACTTCATTTTTCAAGGAATTCATAGCAAAGTTATGTTGCCATTATTCTCTTGAGGAATCCTCTATCCTTACCAAGAGTATACTTTCATCATTGCATTGGGCAATCCATCTCACCCCTTGAGTGGATTAGCAAAGAATTATTTCACCATTTTCATTTTCATTTTCAAAGTTGTAAGAAGAGCTTATTTGTGGGGGTCCAAGAGCCCTCCCTTGGAGGAAGAAGGGACTCAGAGTTCTCTTTCTTCTCGGTGTTTTCTTTCACTAATATCATCCTTATCATTGGTGACATGGGTCTCATTGTTTCTTTTGTCCTTATGTCCCTATGTTCATTAATTTAGTTGTTGTTTTATTTCTTAGTTTAATTCTTAGTTGTTCTTTTATATTTCTTTCTCTAACCCTTTCCTTGCAGTTGTCCTGCTTAGCAAACCCATCTAAGCTTGCAAACACCTCTATTTTTCTCATTAAGGTGACGAAAGAGGCGCAACACTCTGTAACAAGAGGGTATTATGTAATTGGATGATAATATGTTGATATTTAGAACCCTCCTCTTTTGGAACCAGGCTGATCACCGGTCCTATTGGCACTTCCTTTTTATTACAAAAATAATAATCCTAACTACTATTGTCTCAGCAACCACTCACCCATGCTTGAGGTTTTTCATGGCCTCATGCAAATAATGCAAGATGTTAAAATAAGGTTTCTTAGAGGGTTGCTAACATCTGCTAAAAACAAACCAATAGAACTAATTAAAACTAGATTTTTATTCATGCTTAAAAACAAAAAATTTAGGGAAAATGTCAAAAGTTGAATTATTAGCTATGAATAAAATAGTTTGGAATTAACATTTAGTTTCAACTGCTATTAAAAATATCACTTAATTAATCATCCTTGTGAAACAGTGGTCTTAAAATAGATAGATAATGATAAAGCACAAATGTATCATTTTTAACAACTTAAGGAAAAATAATACATTTGAAGAAATAGGTGACGAAGCACTCCCTTAAGTGTTATCCTTTGTTGACAAGGATTCCTTCTCCACTTTTGAAACCCTTCCAATATTATGTCTGCATTCATAGGATGAAGAGATTCCCTTCTCATAAGATTCCAAACAAAATTATCATAACTTAAAAATAAATCTACTATAGGAACAAAAGATCTTAAACTGATTTCTTTATTAGCTTTTGACATTCCCATTTATGAAAAGTATTGCAACATTTACTTATTTATTTACTATCCTACTTTACTTGAACAAGAGAAAATGTCCTTCAAGTATAAGAATACTTCTAGTGAAGCCATGTGCGTAACAGGGTTAGAAATATATCCATACACAGGTTTAAAATATAACTTTTAATGCATATGCGAGTATGAAGGACCAACTGCTTTGATGATGAGATCAAGCCATAAAGAAAAATAAAAGAGTGGTGTGACCTAATAAATAATTGAAACCATATTTCAATAGGATCAAGATATTCTTGTTTCTCTTCTTTTTTTAGGTCACACAACATGTCCTCCTTTTCCATGCTACACAGATTGTCTTCTTCAAGATGATTGGTCTTTGGGGTACATACAAGGTCTGCTGAGAGGCATGCTAAGAACTCCTAGATCTCAGGTTCCAATGGTTTCTCTCCATTTAATTATATCCATGATCTCCTCAACAAATTGACAATAGGAATCCAAAGAGACTTCTAAATCTTCTTGTGGAGAGACAACTAAATTCTTGACTATTGTCAAGATATGCTCTTCCTGAGAGGTGGATATCCCAACTACTGCTAGAATGTGGGAGAGTTCTTGGAGTAACATTCAAAAATCTCTTGATCATACTTGAATTACTCTAGCTGGTTGATGATCCCTGTCTCACAACACAACTTAGTACTCGGGGGTTCTTACAGCACCCAAAAAATAATTTATCATAAAATATTTGAATATTAAAACTATTTGAAAAAATAAAACACACCAAACTTGAACTCCTTGTGTTACTGGGACCTTGTTGTCACCAGGTTATCATCTCGCACAAGTTAGCCCATCATGAAAACAAAATTTTTCAAAAAGAAAGGAAAAACACACTTGCATTAAAAGAAGAGAGGACAACCTAAATTTGGAGAAAACCCACCAAAGTGGATGCGTGGTCTCTTCCCACACGTCTTATCATCTTCTTTCCGCCCTTAGGTCATCCATAAAACCAGTCCAAGACCATTAGATCAATCTAATCCAAATACTACCTATTACCATTTACAACTCCCTGACAACGACGCCAAAATGTTGGTGCAATTATATGCATAATATATTACCAAACATAAATTATCAACCGGGATTCGTAATCAGTAGATTTGATGCACTATATGTGCTGATAATAGATAGGTTCCTATGTCTGATGAGTATAGCTCAATCAAGAAAACCATCTAAAACCAATACTCTATTTTCACACTTCAAAGATAACACTCTTCACACAATTCAAAACTTAGAAATCAAAACTAATCAATAAATGTATAATTCATAATTCTTGTTCAGGGGATGGATCTTCTCATTATAGGCTCATGAAAGATAGATATGGGCTATGACTTCATCCCCTATAGAAACTAATTTCAATAGTAAACTATAATCAACTTTCTGCACACAGTAAAGAGGCAATCACTCATAACTTAATCAATTATGGAAAAAACTCTGTCCCTACACAAGAAACATTACAAGACACTCAATTCTTAGCACATGTATGTGAGAGATGGAGGTATGATCTAATTTCCTATAGAAACTCACTTAAAACTTGAAATAAATTCTTATCTAATTCTACACGCTCTTAAAAATCAATTGATGCATCACAAACAAAAATTTAATACAATCTTGCAATTATGGAAAATTACATCGTTTCTATATAGGAAACATAAGTTTTAATGAGATGTTCCATTTGTTGTATTATTTAATGTGAATGATGCACTCTAAATTGTTCATGTGCTACCACACTTTGCAATCAATTATAATAGTGAAATCAGAAATGAAATCAAAACAACAAGTACATAAAATAGAAATCTATACTAATAATTTACAATGAGCTTACCAAGCTGGATCGGTGGCCCTTGTCGATGCCAACGTTATATCAGAATATGCTAAATTCTAAGAGACACACAAGATCATTGAATTCAAACTTCCATTGATCTTTAGCAAATAAATTTACAAAAAGAGTTGGTTCAGAAATCCAATTTGCAACATACTAATTCCTCCCCTTTTGCTTAGAGCCATCACTCAATTTATATGATTTTTACATTACAATTTTGGATCTAGACAATCCAATCCAAATCAAAACCATTTTACATCAATGGAGGTCAAGTACAAACATTTATCTAATCAAGGAAATGCATTTCCCATGAATATGGGCATGATCTTAGAATTTCTAGAAAATTGGCAAAGATTTAGGATGGATCGTTCCCCCTGAGATGGAGGTTCACACATGTGAGATCTGGCAATTTTGGCACACTTTTATGAATAAAAACACCGCTATGGACAAAAACGATCTCCCCAAATTTTGAGATTCATCGTCATCGACCTGGAAATCGAGGTGAAAATACAGTACCGGAATCCTGTAGATAGGGTTTTAGTACTGGATTAGCACAATCATCACTGTGAGCATTGGATTAGTACCTAATAGGTGTTGGTACCGTATTAGACATCCATGCAGTACCAGATCAATGCTTCTTAATATTCAAATGATTAGGATCATACAAAATCAAACATTTAATCATTTTAACTCAAGAAAACTAAACAAACCATGCTTTAATCATAAGTTACCTATTATGCACATGAACAAGGTCATCAAGTGTATCTATGGAGGAAACAGTCAAGTATACACTCATAGAATGGGTAGAATAGGCTCAGATAGAGGGTAATATAGGGCATTAGAAGTGTCAAAATGGTGACTCAACAACGCCCCAAGCGAACATCGTATGCCAAAGTTACGTCCCTGGGAAGTTGATACACCAAACTACCCAAAACGGGGTCCACAAAATTGCTGGCTTTTCATCTTCCAGGGTTAGGATTTTGGATTTTCTTTATGTTAAAAACTCATTTGGAGCCTCATTGTAACAATCATTTTCTTTCGAATGAGCATATCCATCACATCTCTTCTCAGAGATAAGTTTCCACCATTCAAGCGAGTCTTTCACTCTGTAATTTTACAGTATTGTACATTTCACTCATTAATATAAATTGTGTATTACTGTATCTATGTGTTTATGGTTATATATTTGATATATCTCTATTATATTATTTTATATCTGATATATCTCTGTACATTTATTTATTATATCTCCTCTCTCATTTCATGCAGAAATTAATCTGGATCATCTGTCTCCCATTTTCTGGTTCTAACTCAAAGTTGAAACCTACATATGATTCATATTATTTCACCTCAGCCACCAATGACTGATTTGAATGGAAATTAGTAGTGTTATTCCAGGAGCTCTTATGAAAGTCACACCACTTCTTGGTATCTTTCTTCATCTTTCCATTTTCCTTCTTTGTTTGCGGCTTAGACTGGTTGTCCTGAGGTTGTCCATCTTTGCTCTACCCTTGCCTTGCTTCTGTTGTGAGGGGTTCCCAGACCCAAACTACCATGTCTTTTGTTTTAGTTTCTAATTGATTTTGACGATGAGATGTCCAAAAAATCCATTTCTTACTAGATGTATCTATTCATACCACCATGGTACTTGAGCACTAGATGTCGCTCATAATATTTGATACCCAGCTTGGTGTGCAAGCTATGGAAGATATTTCTGAACTCTGGCACTGCTTGGTCCCTTTCCTACCACAATGTGGTCCATTTTGTATACAGGTCATCATAACTTCTGACAAGGTAGAATTGTTCCTTAATAACATCCATGAAGGAATCCTAGGTGAGTGGGACTATAAATAATGAGGGTTTCTCTATTTCCTTTTTCTCACAAAAATTATCACACCAATATTTGACATGGGGAACGACTTTGATGAGCACAAAAGTAATCTTTTCTCTATTCGAAAATTTATGGACAGAAAAATAATCTGCTAGCATATTCAACCATTTTTCTACAACATCTATGTCTATTTGACCTTCAAATATAGGAATATCAAAGTTGATTTATACCTTGAATGGGGGGGGAACCTTCGCTCGAGGAAGATGCATCATCTGTTGGTAGTCATTGAAGCATTTACACAAAATTATCCATCATCTCATTCCTCTGTTGCACGAGGGATTCCTCGAGCAATAGTTTGAAAAGGTCTCCTGTCCCATCATATTTATTTTCTCCCATCATGGAAGGTTTCTTGGGAATGCAAGATCTTTTTTCCTCAAGAGAAACAAGCACAGGATCCAAATCTCTGTACCCTAACCTCGTCGGGGACATGCACTAAGAATGACAAGGAGAAGACCACTCTGATACCACTAAACTGGATTTTATGAGAAGAATGAAATGAACACATATTATTATTATTATTATTATTAAAACAGATACACAAGGAACAATAACAGATATACAGTAAAATTGGTTTCTATTCAATAAAAAAATATGTTGAAACTGTAAAACGCATACTGAAAACAAGCTTGCTATAATGGTAGCGACTTAACTCTGAGAAGAGATGTGATTTTTGTGCTCATTTGCAAGAAAATGAGTACAATGAGTCTCTAAAATCATTTTTACAATAAACATGAATTCCAAAACCCTAGACATACAAAAACCTAACCCTAGGAGATGAAGCTCCAAAATTCATGTGGGCCCCGTTGGGGTAAGCTAGTATATCAAATTCCCGAGGTCATAACTTTTGCATACAATCTTCGTTTTAGGCACATGATCCCATTGGAAAGGTCTATCCAAGGAATAAACATTCTGACATCAAATTCTAAATCCATATACAATTTTACTGTGGTGAGCCTTAAAAACGTTGTTTTGGGCCTCAAAATGGCCCTAGAATTTCAGGACCCAAAAAATAGGAAAAAGATGTCAAACTGAAAAAATGTTAAGATAAGCCAGTCTTAATAGATGGGTGGCCACCAATATCCACCTGGATCAGAGACTGTATGATATTTGCAGCATTTGGGCACCTTATACTGAGCAATTATGCTAATTATTAGACCTTAGACTATCTTAGGATTCCCTTTTCCCTGGTAGAGTTTAGCTACAGTTCGAGGGTGACCCACTACTGATATTTATGAGAAATGTGGTCTATTATTGGGAGGAATGTGGAAGGTCTACATGTAGTTGGTGTTTAATTCACAACATATAAATTTCTCTATGTGGTTGTGTAAATATTGTGTTATGAATTATGATGTTTTGTTATGGAATCTCTATTATTAACTGTGTTTATGGGTTATTCTTGCATGTTGTTATTATTCTCCATAACTTTGTTCATGTGCAAAGATTTATTATTATTTTTTTGTATCAAAGTTCAAAATTTTGATGTGGAATTTCCCAACAGGGAGCTGGGGATGTTACACCCCATCCCCCAAATCCTTAGTAACCGCAAAACAATCCCACTTGACCAGGGGGATTCCCCTAGATTCTCTTTTGTCGATCCACAAAAAGTGAAGGCATATTTTGCAGATCTTATTGAGAATACCATTAGGAATTTTGGTGATTGTGGCCCAGCAGACTAGGATCTTTTTTAAAACTGACTTGAAAAGGACAAGTATTCCTCCTTTGGATAACCATATATGAGCCCAATTCATTATTTTGTCTTGTATTGTTTTTACCATCCAAAGCAAGTCTTCGTATCCATATGAGTTCAATTTCAAATTGAAACCCAGGTATTTGAATCCATCATCTATTTATTTCCTTGAGAAGGTATTTATCACGTCCACTTGAGCCATAATCTCTACCGGTGTAGCATGTGTGTACAATGTTGATTTCAAGTAATTGATTTTTATTTCTGAAGCTTCACAAAAAACATCCAACACCTTTTTAAGATCTAAGAATTCTTGCAAAGAACCTTCATAGAAGAGAATTACATAGTCAACAAAAAGAAGATGAATCAAAACTTCATTGGTGGTGTTATCACCCTATAAGTTATAGGATCAATTGGTGACTGGGATATTATCTGTCTCTAGTGTTTTTGTTGACAAATGATTTTTCATTCTGCAAATAATTTGAAAAAGAAAAAAAAAAAAAAGAGGGCATAAAAGAATTTCAATAAAAGCCCCATGCAATAATAGTAACTTGGTCCATACCTTTCAAGCATGGCCAAGTTCTTTTAAATTGATGTTGATAGGGTTAGTGAATGAGTTTGGCTAAACAGTTTAATCTTAGCCAAAGTGTCTAGGGTAGATTAGTGAATAAATCTTGCCAAACTATCTAATCTTGGTCAGATAGCCCCAGGGTAGAGTAAATTCTTAACCCAACAGTCTAATATGGGTTAATTGTCATAGGGAGCTAGGTTAGAATATAGGCTAGTTTCCTTATTGCTTTATTTCAATAAGAACCAGTTTGATGATCAATGTTGCACCATGATTTGGATACCTAAAATGTTGTTCGACTAACCCCTTGGTGGTGTAGACATGAAAAGTCTTGAAGAAAACCCATGAAAAGCACTTACCCTAAGTTTCTAGGTGCATGTATTTTCCGCACCCTCACTTATGCTCCATTCATGTATCAATGGTCCAGATGATTGTGCTCAGATCTACGGTGGACAGGTCTTTTCGGACCCCCCCC
>ML779903.1:1602722-1617767 GCA_009831015.1 Picea engelmannii | reverse complement strand
GTAGACTGTCTCAACCAACTCGACAAACACTATGACAACAAAAACCGACCTATTTATTTACCTAGCCTAATATTTAAAATTTGAACCATAGCTAAATCATATAGAGAGATCCCTCTCTGAAGTTGGAAGGGCTAGATCCCAGCTTCAAAAGCGGTTAGATAAAGTTACCTTAGTAGATTTCTTCTGCTGTCAACCTCTAGGAAATTTACCAAGTGCTAACATATTGGCAACCATACTGGGGACAGAACTAAAATTTATAATTTCACATTTTCTTTTCCCTAAAAACAAAGTTTGTTCCTGGAATATTGCAAATTTGAGAAGAAAGTAATGTTTAGAGGTTGATTAAAATTTGTACATATTATTTTCGGACTCATAAAACTAAAAAGGATATATATATAAAATCAAAAAGAAATCTGGCTCCCAAGAAAGTTTATACTCGATCTCATCCAGACCCAGAACTTGCGATAGTGACAGATAACCCAGAACAGTTGCTCAGGAAAAAGACTGTAGTTGAAGGCTCAGTAATTCATACTCCCTTTCATAAGTCCCTTTCCTTTTCAGGGGAGCTCATTACCTTTCGAAACCCTGACTCTGACACCTTTTCCCAACAGAGCCTGGTTAGAACACGGTTCGATAGTTTTGTGACTGGAATCATTTTCGACCCAACCGTTTTACAACCCCAAACCCCTGAAATTTTGTCTCCCACTGCTAAACCGTAAACCACTCCCTCAGTGCTATCCAGTCCCTACTCGTCCTCGTCTTCAGTCACTACCTCGCCAATCCTCTAGTCTGTTATCCCACCTCCTCCACACATCATGGCAGCTAGATATGCTCCCTTGGTGTTGGTTGTGCCTCTTCATTCCATGCCCCAAGACTATCAAACGAGACTTCCACAGTTCAATGCAACAGGACCTTTAAATGCCCAACAACACGTTGATAAAATGAATGATTATTATGATCTACATGAAGTAGATGAGGCTGATGTTCAAATGAGATTGTTTGCCCAAAGTTTGACAGGTGATGTTAAAAAATGGTACAAAGGTTTGCGTGCCGCCTCAGTCCTTGACCTTACCGCATTCCAAAGGAGTTTTCTAGATAGATGGGAGGTAAAGAAAAACCCTCTCCAAATCTTGTCAGAATACAAAAATATTATAAGAAATCAAGGTGAGACAATGCAAGAGTACTGCACTCGTTTCAATAGCCTATACAACGCAATCCCAGCTGAAATCAAACCTCCACAGGGTATGGCATTGGTAAAATTTCCTGATGGTTTTGACACTGATATGTCATACCAACTAAGGGAAAGAAATTATGCCACCCTGGAAGACATGCAGAAAAGTGCAATAAGTGTGGAGGCCAATTTGTTGGCAAAAAGGGCATGATAAAGGTCAGAGAGGAGAGTCACAATTAAAGAGGAACCTTCCACATCAACCTCTAATTCCAAATTGGATTCCTTGGCTAGAGCAATGGAAAGAATGATGGAAAGACTTACTATGTCAGAAAGAAACCCTCCAAGAGAAAACCCACCAGCTCCTCAAGTTCATAACCCTAACTTTAGGAGAAACCCTCCTCAAATCAGACAGAGAGATCCTAGGGATCAAAGAGAGCAGAGAGATCTAGATTAGTAGATCAGACCTCCCCTACAAGAAAATTATGCTGATGAAGGGGAGGAAGTGATTGAGGAACTAGAGGATACTCACATAAATCTCATGGGCATTCACGATAATGAAGCTATTTTCCTTACCCAAGAAGAACAAGAACTTTTTCTTCTCAATCAAACAAAAGTAAGTGAAGAAGCTGAAGATGCAGAACAACAGGCATTCGAAAATGCCATTTTGGAGGTACACCGATAGTATAATCTACGGAGTAAAAAGACAGAAGGGAGTTTCCCAAAAAAGATGATTGAAATGAAGAAGGTAATCGAAACCAAGAAGGCCCTTGAGCCATTTGCCGAGAAGATTCCTAAAAAGAGCACTGTCGAAGTTCCCATGAAGAAAAACCTTACTATTCTGAAAAGATCGTCACAGCCTGTGGTTTCACCTATTAATCCACCAAGTACTTCTGGCCAGAAGAGTGTGGTGGACAAACCAGAATTGATGAGCCAAGGCAGAGCTCCTACACCTTTCAGCCTTGAGGGAGAATTAGCCAAAGTAAAAATTCCCATTCCACTTTCCGAGTTGATGAACAAAGAAGTTTATCATTCACAGGTGATTAAAGCACTGACCATTGAACCTGACAGAGGCACGAAGGCCTTAACCATTGGATTAGAAAATCATTCAGATACTGTGAACCTTACAGATGATCAACCTGAAATTCTATTCGGACCTGAAGTAGATGGTCAAGACGATAATGGTTATGTCGCTCCTTTTTACATCAGTCTAAACATACACGACTTGATCTTGCATAATGCTATGCTGGATTCGAGTGCTTCCCACAATCTAATTCCTAAAGAAGTGATGGAGAAACTGGGACTAGAGGTCACCAGACCTTACAAGGATTTACACACATTCGACTCCAGTAAAGTTAGATGTATTTGGCTGATCAAGGACCTATGTATCACCTTGGTTCAGATTCCTACAAAGAGCATGGTCATGGATGTGGTAGTTGCAGACATCCCTCCGAAGTATGGAATGTTGCTATCCCGGTCTTGGGGGGCTAAGTTGAGAGGTACCCTGCAGCTAGATATGTCTTATGCCACTATACCAGTTTTTGGGCAACAAAGAAGGCTATACAGAGAAACATTGATGAAATACATGGTCAGTAGCCAAGAAAAACTGCACAACTATCCTCTTTACTCCATGCATTCCGACTTGGATTCTTTTATCTTGTACAATGATGGTGACACGGGAGAACAAGATACTCAGTTGGGAGAAGATACATATAGTCAGGATGAAGGCCAAGAACTCATTGAGGTAGCAAGAAAGAAAAACGTGATAACTGAAGAGCTACCGACAGATTTCTGGAGCATTGATTTTGATGGAGCAGTAAGAAAAGAAGGAGTCAGAGCGAGAGTTTGGATGCACAATCACAGAACCAGGTATTCGGAAAACCACTCTTACAAATTAAATTTCCAATGCACTAATAATATCGCTGAGTATGAAGCCTTGATGCTCGGTCTGAAGCTTTTGAAAAAAGTTGGTGCCAAACAGATTATGGTAAGGGGTGATTCTGAGTTAATAATCAAGCAAATTAAAGGTGAGTATGCTGCGAAGCATCCCCGTCTTAGAGATTATAGGAATGTTGTTATTGATGCCCTGAGATGTTTCACTGAAGTTGACTTGCAGGTAATGCCGAGGGGACAAAATATTTTGGCGGACGAATTGGCTATGTCAGCAGCCACATATAAGATTCCTTTCCGCTCGACTCGCCCATACACGGTAGAGGTAAAATGCAGACCAATTGTTCCCGAAAATATCAGGTACTGGCAAGTGTTTGGTAATGATGATCAAATCGAAGACTTTCTGTAGTGTAAAAATGATTTTGAATGTACAAATATAGATTTAGAGAACGAAGATGAAAATGTAAATAGATCTGATTTTGAAATTGATAGTGTAAATAGTGTAGATTCGGGAGAATTAGGCGATGATGAGATGGAGGCCGATATCTTACATTTGAAAAGAAATGTGTTGCATAGGGGTCTAGTTCCTTTAGAGGACTTGTTTGATTTTAATGACGTAGCCAAAAAACCAAAAATTGAAGCCAATGGACAAGAGGCAGAAGACTGCAATATAGGGACCGAAGAGAAACCCAAGATGGTCAAATTGTCTAAATCATTATCCCCTGAGAAAAAACTCAAATACATTGAGTTGTTCAAAGAATATTCGTATGTTTTCGCCTGGGGTTATGAGGATTTGAAATCTTATGATACCAGCATCATACAACACCAGATTCCAATAAAAGAAGACCAAAAACCGTTCAGACAAAAACTTAGGAGAATAAATCCCAAGTTACTCCCTCTGATAGAAAAGGAGATTAAAAAAATGTATGATGCCAAAATCATAGTCCCGTTGCATTTTTCCAAATGGGTCTCGAATTTGGTCCCAACACATAAGAAATCCGGGAAAATCAGGCTGTGCATTGATTTCCGAAATCTGAATAAGGTCTCCCTGAAGGACAATTACCCCTTGCCCAAAATGGACCACATCCTACAAAGGGTGGTCGGATCCAGTCGAATCTCTCTGCTGGACGGGTTCTCAGGTTATAATCAGGTCCTAGTTCACCTGGATGACCAAGACAAAACTGCTTTCACCACACCATGGGGCACTTTCATGTATGTGAAAATGCCTTTTGGTTTGATGAATGTTGGAGCCACTTTCCAGAAAGAGATGGATATCTCCTTTGTGGAAGAATCGGGTAAGTTTATTGTCGTCTATTTGGATGATGTAACTGTGTTTTCCCGATCTGATGACGAACACCTGCGTCACCTTAGACGAGTCTTTGATAAATGTAGAAGGTTTGGGATTTCTTTAAATCCTAAGAAAATCCTTTTCGGACTAGAGGTTGGTAAACTGCTAGGACACATCATCTCCAAGGACAGAATCAAAATAGACCCCAGCAGAATCAAGGCCATACAAAAATTATAACACCCAAGAAACATCAAAGAATTACAGTCTTTTATCGGGAGAATAAACTTTCTACGAAGATTCATTCCCAATCTGGCAAATCTCCTCAGAAACATTACAAATATGCTAAAAAAGGATGTAAAAATAAAATGGGACACTGAGTCCAGACAGTCTTTTGAACAATTCAAACGAGCACTCACAGAGGCCCCTGTCTTGATCAGTCCTGATTTTACTAAGGATTTCTATCTTTTTTCTTTCGCTTCTGAACATACTATAGCAGTGGTACTACTACAAAAGAACAACGAAGGGTATGAATAGCCCATAGCTTTCTTTAGTAAAGCGTTAAGAGACGCTACTCTGAATTACAAGATAATGGAGAAACAAGCTTTTGCCTTGGTAAAAGCTATAAAAGATTTTAGGGTCTACATTCTCCATTCCCATACCATTGCATATGTTCCGAATGCGGTAGTAAAAGACATTTTGACCCAGGACAATCCGGATGGAAGAAGAGGAAAACGGATTGTTGTCATTTTAGAATATGACATAGAGATTAAGCCTACGAAACTAATCAAAGGTCAAGGCCTAGCAAAACTAATGGCTGAATCTAATTTCCATGCTCTTGACATTAATTTTTTAGCTGCAGCAGATGAACAGGGCGAGATGGCAACTCCAAGCGTGAGAGAGGTATTTCTAAACTCTCCATGGTACGCAGACCTTATATTTGTTTTGCAAAATTTACAAGCTCCCCCTGGTTTGACTAAGACTAAAGATAGATTTTTAAAGTTGAAAGCCTTAAAATTCTGTATTCTAGAAGGCAATTTGTATTGGAAAGATCCTGGAGGTATTCTATTAAATTGTTTATTGCAAGATGAAGCTGACAAAGTGTTACAAGAATTTCATGCAGGAGAATGTGGTGGCCATCTAAACTGGAAGGTCACAGCCAACAAAATACTAAGAGTTGGATTCTATTGGCCCACCCTATTCGCCGATGTACACCATAAAGCGACTTCGTGTCATCAATGTTAGTTGTTTGAAGGCAAAAGGAAACTCCTCCCTCTTCCCCTGAAACCGATCTCAGTTGAAGCCCCTTTTCAGCAATGGGGGTTGGACTTCATTGGAGAAATACACCCCCCTTCTTTAGGCCAGCACAGGTGGGTTCTCACTACCACAGATTATTTTACCAAATGGATCGAAGTAGTACCAAGTAGGCAAGCCACTGACTCTGTTATTATCAAATTCCTTGAAAATAATATCTTGTCTCGCTTTGGATGTCCTAGAAATATTATAACTGATAATGCAGATACTTTTCGGTCGAAGAAACTCATAGATTTCTGCAACCAGTATCACATTGGTTTGGGACATTCCACAACTTACTACCCTCAGGGGAATGGGCTGGCAGAATCTTCAAACAAAACCTTGGTGAACATCATCAAGAAAACGTTGTAGGAAAACAAGAAATCATGGCATAACAAGTTGGTGTTCGCATTATGGGCTGACAGACTGACCTCCAAAAGGTCAATCGGTATGTCACCATACCAGCTGGTCTATGGCACAGAAGAAGTTTTCCCCACTTCCTTAGGATTCCCTGTCATGAAGTTGCTTCAAGATGTACAAGCCGAGCCAAATGACTCACAGAGAAGGATCAACCAGATGATCCATTTACAACAGTCTAGGGAAGAAGTTTTCAACAAGACTCAGGTAATCCAAGAAAGCATCAAGAATATTTTTGACAAAAGAACCAAGGAAGATTATTTTGAGCTAGGAGATTTGGTGATGAGATGGGACGCAAGAAATGAAGACAAGGGAAATCATGGAAAATTTGACAGTCTGTGGAGAGGACCATACATGATTCAAGCATTCAAGGAAACAATGCTTTCTTGCTAAACAATGTTGATGGGACAGATCTACCAGGAGGACCTGTAAATGGCAGAATGTTGAAGCATTATGTGCCTCCCCAGTAGAGACTCGAGTTTTCACTCTCCATTGTACATACCATTTTTTATTTTTATTTTTCGCCTGCATTTTCTAAGTGAATAACATTAGTCAGTTCGTTGAAGCCCGAAGAGAAGGCCCTAAGCCGTTGACCACTATTCTTCCAATTTTTGAGAATAAAGCTAATCAATCAACGAAGGCTACTAGGCAGAAATTTTCAGAATGACAGGAACCAGGATTCTTGGCACTTCACATGGAAAGCACCATCCCCAGGTGGAGTCGTTGTTATCACCCTAAAAGTTATAGGATCAACTGGTGACTGTGATATTATCTGTCTCTAGTGTTTTTGTTGACAAATGATTTTTCATTTTGCAAATAATTTGAAAAAGAAAAAAAAAATAAAAAGAAAGAAAAGAAAAAGAAACGAGGGAATAAAAGAATTTCAATAAAAGCCCCATGCAATAATAGTAACTTGGTCCATACCTTTCAAGCATGGCCAAGTTATTTTAAATTGATGTTGATAGGGTTAGTGAATGAGTTTGGCTAAACAGTTTAATCTTAGCCAAAGTGTCTAGGGTAGATTAGTGAATAAATCTGGCCAGACTGTCTAATCTTGGTTAGATAGCCCTAGGGTAGAGTAAATTCTTCACCCAATAGTCTAATTTGGGTTAATTGTCATAGGGAGCTAGGTTAGAATATAGGCTAGTTGCTTTATTGCTTTATTTCAATAAGAACCAGTTTGAGGATCAATGTTGCAGCATGATTTGGATACCTAAAATGTTGTTCGACTAACCCCTTAGTGGTGTAGACATGAAAAGTCTTGGAGAAAACCCGTGAAAAGCACTTACCCTAAGTTTCTAGGCACATGTATTTTTCGCGCCCTTACTTATGCTCCGTTCATGTATCAATGGTCCAGATGATCGTGCTCAGATCTATGGTGGACAGGTCTTTCCGGACCCCCCCGACCGTTCTATCTTTAACAGAGGGGGGGGGTCTGGAATTGTTGATAAGACCCGCGCGCATCTGGATAGCTCAGGATCGAGTGCGCAAATCTACGGTCAACATTTGATTCCGGACCCCCACGTCCATTCTACCTTTAATGGAGGGGGGGGTCTGGAATGTGTGATAAACAACGTGCATAGATCTACGGCTCAGAAGCAGGTGCGCAGATCAACGACCCAAGATGTTTTTCGGACCCCCTAACTATTCTGCTTTTAACTAAGGGGGGGGGTCCGGAATGGTATCTTTCCTCTGGAGAGCCCCTCTTTATACGTGGCAACGATCTAATGGCCCCGAGTCCCATCATCTAATGTTGTCTGACATACCATCGTCATCTCAGGACATCACCATCCACCTTTTTCAAAATAGTCACGTCCCATAACTGTTGTCAATTCTTCCCCCCCATTCACTCATGGCAAGCCCCCTCACTATGACCTTTACCCCAATTGGTAGCCGCCACATCACTCATCTGTATCCCTCAGTCACCGTCACCTGCCATCTCACACTCTAAGTGATCCATTGACCATTTATTACTGGATGACCTATCCGTTAACCAGATGACCTGTCTCCCACGCCCAACAGACACCCATTTACTCAAAACTACCCTTTTCTTCCTATTCTCACCATTTAATCACTCATTGCACCAGAGAAATTTACCCCATTTTCTCCTCCGTTACAATCACTTGCCCCCACCAACAACCACCCCGCTAACGTTGTTTTTCTTGCAGGTACTGTTGCAGTAATGGCACCAAAGTCCAAACAAGCAAAAGGAGAGGAGAATTCGTTTCTCCCGCCTCCTGTCGACCTCGACAGGATACCACTGGTCGAAAAAGACTGCTTAATCGTGGATACAAAGTGCAATTTTGATTTCGCAGACCTTCAGTAGTGGCTCATGGAAGTTTTCCTGGATCAAAGTGATGAAATCAGACTCTGGGAGTCCAACTTACCCCTTTACCTCTTCCCTCAGATCCACCCTTTTCCAGAGTTCTCTCTCAAGTGCCAAGCCCATTACATTCCTGAGCAAAGAGTCATCGTCTCCTCATTCGGAGAGATCCTTTTCCTCATCACACCCGAATCTATCGACCAAATGATGCAAATCCCCTGAGCCAACTCTGCATCACCCTTCAACCTGGAAATTCTTACAGAATTATACTAGAAAATGACCTTCCCTCAAAGGGCTCAAATATTTGAGCTTTTACTCCCCCCATACGCTCAATTTCCCTCCACAAATCCTCCTTATCCTTCTTCCATCCCTTTGTGCCTTGTTAGGATACTATTCATATTAGTGGGTAGATGAACCCATTTTGGGGTTTTTATCCATCTTCTCTACCGATGAGAAGCCCACCACCCAGTTTGACTTCATCACATTCCTGGCGAACAATATTCACGAATAGTTCATGAATTTCGCCACGGAAGGCATGCTCCGATACTCATCCATATTGGCGTACTTGTTCATCTTCTTCCAAGCAGACAAATTCATTTTTTCCATGCAGAAGATGGATGGAGATGCTAGACCCCAGGCAGTGACAGCATGGACCTCCTTTCTCAAGCAAAACTCCACAGAGTTCAGTTTCAAGGAGTTCATTGACCAATTCTACGACCCTGTGGTAAGTATGCTAGGCGGAAAGCCCGAGCCTCGTATAAATGATGAAGTTCAGAGGATCTTGCATCTCTCGGAAAACACAAATATGGGGGATTGATATTTGTACCAAGATTACACCAAGATCAGAGTATACGGGTGCAAGTTGGCACCGTATAAGCTGCCTAAGTATCTGTCTATCAGAATTTTTGCGTTGGAATATATAAGGCAGATAATAAATTCCAATGATATCCATTTTGTGTCACTGAAGAAAAATTAGCAGCTTAGAATCAAGGGGTAGATTAGCTCCTTCATCTGCAACAATCATGGCACTAGGAAGAGGCAGACAGGATGTTGAGAGAGATGAAGTTCTTCATGAGCTTCCCATGGAATTACGATCCATGTGGGATCATCTCCGAGATGAGGGTAAAAAACAAGAACATCCCATATGTCCATGAAGCTAGGCCTGAAATTGAAAAATTTGCAAACCAGACAGTATGGGAGCCTAATACATTGGTCGAAGTAGAACAGCAGGATCCCCCAACCACTGTATCACAAACGACCACGCCACAGGTCCCGAAAGAGAAAAGGCCTAGGCAAGATTTATCTCCACCTGTCACTGAGGTATCTTTCGAAGAATTCCAGTTGCATACCAAGAGGCCTAAGACTTTTGCAGTTCCTAGCCCGACTGAGGAAAAAGAAGCCCCATCTACTACAGTGACCAAAGTTGATAGGCCACCCTTCGGTTTGAGCCTCCATAAGGTCATAACCTTAGCAGTGCCGAAAAAATCTACAGATTCTCCATTGACCACCCAGCCAGGAAAGGTGGGACCGAAGCTGGGTATCTTCGAAAAGTATGAGCTGATCAAGAAAAGGAGCCAGACCCTGACCAGCAGTACTTGCGCCCAGTTATGGAAGCAGACGTTGACTACACAACATAGGTTGTTGTCGGCATTTGACACCGAGAAGGGCAGAATGCATATGGCATTCCTCCAGGCACAAGTACCAGATCCAAAGGTGATCACTGACTACAAAAGGGCCACCTTCGAATTCCAGATGAAGGACGTGCATCTGGTCAATCAGATGGATCTGCACAAGCAGACAGGGGAAATGGTCTTTTACACGCTAGCGCATGCTTCCACTACTGCGTCCAAACTGCAAGCGTCCCTGGACAATGTTCAAACACAACTGAAGTTGGTTAAGATATCATCCTTTGCCAAGGACAATAGGATCAAGACTTTGGAGGAACTGGTCCTCAAGATCAGTTACAATCCTTCGAACGTGAAAGCAGCTGAGGAGATGATTAAGAAGAAGAATGCTGACATAGTCTCCTTAAGGAAACAATTGAAACTCCCGCCCACAAAGGATTGATAGGCGAAGGAGATAGCAGAGAAAGAAGGAGAGAAAGATGAAATGCTCAAGCTGCTCATGGAGAAAAATGCACAGCTTAAGGAAATGGAAGCTGAGATGGAGAAGCTATTGAAAGAGAAAGAGCAACTGAAGCCAATGGAAGTCATTCCATTGAGTGCTATTCCAATTTCAGGAGTGAGCACAGCATCAGTGACAAAAGTCCCATCCACGACTCCATTGACATCCCTGGAGAAGACAGTCGACCTGGCTAAGTCTATGGAAAAGATGAACCTGCACGAAACAGAGATCAGCAGGCTCAAAAAGGAGATTGAGAACCTTCAAGAACTCAAATCTTCCTTTCAGACTAGCATCTCCAAGGAAAAGCAGGTGACATATTAGCTCAAACAGGAGTTACAGCAGCTCTGGAAGCAAACAGTGGTAGGAAAAACTTTGGTCGAGGTTAAAGAAAGTGTATGGAAAGACATCACCAAGTCCATGAACGAGATATGGCCCATGATACAGATAATGTTTGAGAAGAATGAATTGGTGCAGAGAAGCAAACAGGCCATCAAGAAGATCATATCAAAATTGGGAGAGATTCCAACACAGGCGAATGAGATCATCAAGTTCCTAAATTCTATGACCAGGGAAGAGTTGGAAGAGCTGAAAATTGAAGACAGAATAGAGACCATCCTTGAGGTCAAAAGAGTTTTGACCAAGAGAGGATTAATGCTTCAGCTAGAAGAAAAGGTTCAGGCCATGGACCTAGGGGTACAAAGATTCTTTAGTAAGATTGAGGCTCTCCAGAAGAAAGGTCTTCCTGGTCTGAAGGTAATCAATGATAAATTGATGACACTACAAGAAGAGATTGGCCGAGGTGACTAAGGACAGTTCAAAGTTTGCAGGAATTCAAGGGAGCATCACTGGCAAGGCATTTCTAGATGCACTTCAGTGGGACATCAGTATCCAACATGAGATTCGATATATCTTCCTCACCAAGCCTACCTTCGCCAAGTACACAGAAATGGATGAAGTGTATCGAAGGCTACTCAAAGTCAACGTGCCCAGTCATCTCCGATGGGAGGAACTCTGTGATCTCATCGAGTAGCAGATGAGTTGTCCCAGTCCAGTCATTTTTCCAGTCAGATGAGGTCGTGCAGAGGCTTCATCAATGGCCCATCCAGAAATCAGCATGCAGTTACACCACATCATCAAGCAGTTCCTAGATTTAGGAAATTTGTTAAGTTAGTTAGGCTAAAAATAGATTTAGCACGTCCTGATCATTAATGATAGGATCGTTTGTAATTTGAGTTATAAATACTTCATCTTTCGAAGTATTGGAGGTTGTTGATCTTCACACCCTGACGCTATCAGACTGTAATATTTTTTAAGAGATCTTCCATTAATATAAAGAGGCAATTTTACAGGATTCTTGCGTGTATTCGTTGGTGATGTTTTTCTCTCTAAGTTGAATGTTAGTCTCGCTTTGTTATCATACTATTTTCTAATTCTAATCTTTACAAGTAACGAATGTTGCAGGATTTATCTCGTATACCTTGTTTCTGGCTCAAAAGATTTTAGTGTTTTATCTTCTGGTTTTTTCAATAAATAAATTCTTAACTGCTTCTTTGTTGAAATTATCTTTCTCGTCTTTTCTGCTATTCATCATTTATGCTACTAAAGAATCCAATGATTATATTATCTCACCCTGTGAAAGTTTTCATTTGCGTTTCTGGTTCGTATTTCATATTTTATTAAAAACACATACCCCATAGCCCAATGGATTTGTAGACTGTCTCAACCAACTCGACAAACACTACGACAACAAAAACTGACCTATTTATTTACCTAGCCTAATATTTAAAATTTGAACCATAGATAAATCATATAGAGAGATCCCTCTCTGAAGTTGGAAGGGCTAGATCTCAGCTTCAAAAGCGGTTGGATAAAGTTACCTTAGTAGATTTCTTCTATTGTCAACCTCTAGGAAATTTACCAAGTGCTAACAGGTGGATATATTGAGACCTTTTAATACTCCTTCACTTTGGCCTTGTTTAACCAGTATACTAAGACCCTCTATGATTAGAATAAATATAAAAGGGGTCAAGGGCAGCCCTAGTGAATTCCTCTAGAGGAGCGAAGAAAGGTTGAAGGCAATTTGTTGATTAGAATTGTGAAAGAGGGAGATTCTATGCAAGCCATTATCCAGTTCACCGTGAGAAGGTTCATTCCTATTTGAATAGCAGTGAGGCAAATAAAGGTCTAGTTTTCTATATCATACACTTTCGACAAGTCAAGTTTGAGAACCAAATATGGAAGGTTCTTGGATTTAATGGAGGCGAGAGCTTCTTGGGTGAGTGAAATCGCATCATGGATCTTCCTTTTGAAGATAAATTCGAATTTCTCTTCTGATATAATCTCACTGAGGATAGTTTTAAGGTAGATAGCAATGATTTTGGATATAAGCTTGTAAACAAGATTGCAACAGGAAATAGGACGATAGTCATTGAAAGTTTCCAATGATTTCTTCTTGGGGATGTGGACTAGGAACGTTATATTGAGGGAGCCTGTAATTTTCCCCATTCTTTAAGATTCAAAGACAACTTTTAGGAGATATGGATTTTTGAGGTTAAAAAAAACAAGGAAAAACTCAAGAGAGAAGCCATTCGGGCTAGAAATTTTACACTTATGAAAGGAAGAGAGTGTAGATAGGATCTCCTTTTCAGATATTTCTTCTTGAAGGGAGGCATTCATATTCTCATTAATGAATCTAGGAAACAACTTGACCACCTTGAGTATTTCATATATGGGAAATCTTGGTGGATTTCTGAAAAGAGAAGAATAACAATCAATTCCTGCCTTGGAAATTCCTTCAAAGGAAGAAATGTTAAGCCCTAATATTGTCTCATTACCCCTCAATTGGGGCATATTACATTAGTAATGTTATTTTATTTATGTCGGCTTTATTCCATTAGTTGTAATTATACCTCCTAGTCTCCTATATATACCAAGGAGACATTTTCATTTGGAGACATCTTGTACTTGAACATTTATGTGGGGTAAAAGGAGGTTGCCCCCTCGAAGAGGCATATTATCTGAAATTATCTCTTTTTCAAGGCGTTGAGTAGATGGATCAAGGTCCGTTAGTTTAAAATTTAAGCTCATGAGGCGTTATACTTTCGGAGATATAGCTTGTGAAAGATAGGATTCTTGAATCATCCTGAACTAAGTCATTGCGAAATTTTCGCTATAAATTTTTTTTTGTAATGTTTCAGACCCTGAAATCCTGAGGATATTCACAGAAATTAGTAAGGTATCTGTGGTAAAATTTTTAGCTTCTGGGTAATCTTATATTTGTAGATACACCCTGTGGAAGATAGAGTATCTGACTAGTCCTATTGACTAGTCTCAAGAAGGTGTTCCAGGTAAAAAAATCATAACTTCTTCCTAGAGTATCCAAATTGCGTGAGACTAGTTTCATTGGATATTGGACAGTGTGTAGTATTTCTGGTACAAGTTTCAGAATTTTATATCAATTATTTTGTGCGGGGAACGCTATACAAGTGAGATCTCTTGGAAAGGCCAAAAATCATCAAGTTGTGGTGCATTTACTATAAATTCTACTTGGCACATCCAATTTTGATCAGACCTGTGGCATTGCAGAGAAGAAATATCATAGAACTACATAAAAGAAAGTGTCATACCCAGAAGGGTCGAAACTTGGGAGATACAATAGAATAAATATTGTTTAGCAAAACCACCTCAAAATCAAGGTTCAAAAGTGATACTTGGCCAACATGCCACCCAAAAAGGGAACTTCTACACCAAAAAAGCCTCTAGACAATCCTACTTGGACTCTTGATGAAGGTGAAGAAATGCGTAGGGACATAAATGATTTACAAAAGAAGATAGTAACAAAATATGAACTACAAGAGATGGAAGCTAAGTTGGAGGCAATAAATACTAAGATGGATGGTTTAAAAGAGGAGATCATGGAAGTATTGAAAATTTTCGTAACAGAGAAGACACCTGAAAGTGAAAATGCATCCCATGAAATTCATGATGAGGACACAAGGAAGGTGAATAAAGAATGGAGAAATTCCAACTTTGGGTTGAAGACCAACCATGTTCCTAAGATCGATATGAGGAAGTTTGATGGAAAAGACCCAATCACATGGATAATTCAGATGGAGCAATTCTTTGATCTTCATAACATGCCACATACACAAAAGGTATGAATTGCTTCTTTATATTTAGAACCCAATCAATTTGTATGGTATTGATGGCTTTGTTCTCGCAATTCACTTGTCACTTGGACAAATTTCACAGAAGAAATGATAGCACACTATGAGGATGCAAGGAGAAATACCTTCTTTAGCCAATTGATAAATCTCAAGCAAAAGGGTTTAGTTACCAAGCACATTGAGAACTTCCAAAGATTGAATATAAAGGTAACAAATATTCTGGATGAGCACTTGACTGATGTATTCATAGGAACTTTAAAGGATAACATTCAACATGAGGTTCGCCTTTGGGAACCCAAATCATTGGAGAATGCATTTAAGGTGGCAAGAATGTTGAAAGTAAAAATATGGCTATGGCTACTAGAAGGACCAATCCTAA